>JXCR01105097.1:215497-227060 GCA_002079205.1 Phalaenopsis hybrid cultivar
TAGGTGCATGGGGTGGTCTTACACCAGCCTCCAAATGTGCTACACCCAACTGTTGCCTCGTGGCCATTCGAGTGTTGGGGCAAAGACATAATAGGTCGATAGACCCTCCATCTTCTAAAGGACACAGATTCATACTTGCCGCTACATATTACTTCTCCAAATGGGCAGAGGCAGTACCGTTACGTGAGGTTACGACACAACACGTCCTTCAATTTTTCAAAAGCCAAATCGTCTACCGTTTCGGAGTACCACGAAGAATAATCTCTGACAATGGGACAGCTTTCAAAAGCACAAAGATCAACAATTTCATCAGAAGACATGGGATAGATTAGAGATACTCTACAATTTACTATCCCAGAGCAAATGGTCTGACTGAAGCATTCAACAAGACACTGGTACAGATTTTGAAGAAAACACTGGATGAAAATAAAAGGGATTGGCATACCAAGCTGTTAGAAGCCCTATGGGCCTACCGGATGACTTTCAGGACTCCCACTCAGTGTACACCATATATGCTTGTGTACGGGACCGAGGCTGTGCTACCGCTAGAGATCCAGACACAATTTCTCAAAGTCGCCGTTGCCAATCAACTTACAACATAAGAAAGCACAAAACTCAGGCTTGAAGAATTGGAGAGTCTCGAGGGAAAACGATTGGAAGCACATCAATATTTGGAGCTCTACCAGGCAAAGATGGTACAAACCCATGACAAATTGGTCCGCCCAAGGACATTCAAAATTGGTGACCTCGTACTTGTGCTCAAAAGACCTATTCTTGCTACTGCAAAATAGGTAGAAAATTCGAGCCAACTTGGGAGGGACCATTTGTCGTTGAGAAGGTCTATGAAAATTTGAGCCAACTTGGGAGGGACTATTTGTCGTTGAGAAGGTTTATACAGAAGGAGCCTACAAATTCGATCCAACTTGAGAGGGACTATTTGTCGTTGAGAAGGTTTATACAGGAGGAGCCTACCAGTTAGTGGACTTCCGGGGTGAAAGACCCATGTTATCGATAAATGGACGATACCTGAAAACATATTACGTAACCTGATGCTGCTTAATGCCGCTTACCTTTACTTGCTTCTGCTTACTTTGAAACTTTGAAACCTTGATTGATTTAGGGTTATCTATATGGCCATCTGTCTATGACCGGGTCCAAATTTTGTAATTAATCTCATATATAATGAAAATTTTGAGAAAATTTTTTAGCTTTTACCAAATTCTCTTTTCTACCTTTGGATTTAAAAATTTCAATTAAATTGAAACAAAACTCACACATAAAATAAGTAATCCTTTTCATCAAAACAAACTAAAATTTACTTTAATGGATACTTNACCCTCACAGTTGAGGGTGACCACTCAAGACGACGTGTCACGTAAGGGTAAAAACGTGATAGCTAAACAAGATCCGATGGAGGGGCCCAGCCGACTGCCCTCCATGATAGCTACTCCAGCAAGGGGCCTAATAGCTTGCCCACAGTGAACAACTACCAAATACTCCACTCCGCAGAACGCAACGTAGAAATGCAAGCTGAAAGAAATAGAGAGCCTTTCTGCGACAGGAGCGCAAGCGCCAAAGAAACGTAAGCGGTTTTCTTACCCCCATTCCTGAGGGACATATTTACGATCCAGATCTGAGAGAGACTTTCGTCAGCCTGCCCACTACAGATGTAGAATCAGGATTTCTGACAGGATTAGATGTACCCCCGGTCCCAGATATCTTGTGCAGAGGTTGCCCAACATGCAACGTCAAGATACCAGCCAGGACATCAGTTACGGGCGCATTTGTAGAAAGACCGGACTGCAACGTTTTACATCTACAGCGTTTCAGTACCTTACAAGAATACACGTCAAGCACCAACGAGTCTCAGACTCCATATTTTGTGGCAAATGAGCCGTATGTCCCACTGGGGACAGATCAATGCGCATCGCGGAGCCCAGGATCATACATCCCTCTTGAGGCTGAATCTCATATTCTGGATTGGCCAGCACCGGTTTGGATTCTCGCCAAGGCCTGGAGGAAGGAACGCCCCAGGCAACTGCCAACTCCCGGAATGGTAGAATACTACAAAATAAGCAGGTAAACAAGAGCAAATTTGAGTTCTATGAAGAGGTTCAAGGAAAGTTTATCAACATATTGGAAGGCCTAAGTTATATGCCAGGGTTTTCTCTAAAACTGATGAAAGAAGCATCCTGGACTGCATCTTTGATTTGAGAGATAGAGGTCGAGCAGGCCTTCTCATGGAAAGAATGTACTCTGAGCCGAAGAAATGGATGCGGGGAAAGGGAAGAATCACCATCCAGTGCAGATGTTGCTACAATTTTACAAACGACAGACAGGAGAATCCGCCTGGGATCCTCAGATACGACCAAGTGGATCCGTTACCCACGATGATAAAGTGGATGATAAAGAGAATGGTCAAGTGGAATATCCTACCTGCCACTTGCATTTGCACATTGACCATCATGACTTTGTGAGGCCTTTCTACACGGTCTCATTCATGAGTAAGAGCAATATTTTGTTTGTTAAAGAAATCGATATAATTGGCTTTGGTGAATTAAAAGGAGCTGTGGAGATTCCTCTTCTAGTTGCTTCAGTACTTGTTCTCAATGGCAACGGTGCAGACGTTGCCAAACACTGCATTCCAGGAGTACGACACCGTAGGGTTTCCGTGACCTTCCGCAGAATGGATGACAGTAAGATACCANTCGCTTGGGATACTCAGATACGACCAAGTGGATCTGTTACCACCAATGATAAAGTGGATGACAAAGAGAATGGTTAAGTGAATGTCCTACCCGCCACTTGCATTCCTAACAGTTGCATCATCAACATTTTCAAAGAAGGTGACTGCATTCGTCTGCACATCGACCATCATTACTTTGTGAGGCCCTTCTGCACGGTCTCATTCATGAGTAAGAGCAATATTTGTTTGGAAAAGAAATCGATATAATCGGCCTTGGTGAATTCAAAGGAGCTGTGGAGATTCCTCTTCCACTTGGTTCAGTACTTGTTCTCAAGGGCATTGGTGCAGACATTGCCAAACACTGCACTCCAGGAGTACGACACCCCGCAGAATGAATGACAGTAAGATACCATATGGATTCTAGCAAGACCCGGAGTTGGAGGAACTCTTTCCTTACGAGCTATGAGAACGTTGTACCTCTGAATACATGCAAGGGGAACACTTATCCTGGAGCATGACTCAGAATGTCTGCTTGATCAAGAGCTCGATATACCAAGCGCAGAGGATTCACTAGCTTTCTTTTAACAAACATGACATGTATCTGATGTAATCAGTCTATGATGTACTCATATCTTGAGAATACTCTCAATGCATTTTAGCATGTATTACATGATGTGCTCTCTTTGAGGCATTAGCCTATATTTGATCTGTAGCATCTTTATTGAAGCACATTAATGGAAATTTATAACAAGTTGTGCCTTTTTGTCAATTGCCTTTTTGTGCGATGGATGAAAGCCGCGAACCATGCAATGGTTCAGAGTTCCAATGAACAAAGAACGAAACGACAAATCTTTTAACAGTAAATAAAACACAAATAAAAGATAACTGTAATAAATAAATAACAAAACAAATTTCTTTTGAAAATCAACCAATTGAAATTAAAACTTTAAAAACACATTTTTGAAAAATCAATTGTGAAAAAAGCAATAGGAAAATAAAACAAACTTATTGAGTGGATACTTCCATTTTCAGAATTTCCTACTCTTTGTGCACGCAGCACAATCATTGTTATCTACACTAACTCTCTACACATCTTCGCAAAATTTCACATTCTGCACATAACTCCACGAAGCTCTACAAATCATCTTCAAACTCAACATTTCCACATGACACACTACCGCAAATTCAACATCACAAGCTCTTTGTAAATTTCAAATCATATCTTCAAAGCAGTACCTAATCCAGATTCTCATATCTTTGAATTGATACCTAAGTTTCAACTCTCTCATCTTCGAATTGATACTTACATTTTAATTCTCATTTCCGAATCAGTCCTAAGTTTCTAATTCTTTACATCTGAGGTCAGACCTTACATTCCGATACTTTCTTTTGAGAATTGATACCTAAATTTCAATTCTCTCATCTTTGAATTAATACTTACATTTCAATTCTCATTTCCAAATCAGTCCTAAATTTCTGATTCTTTACATTTAAGGTCGGACCTTACATTCTGACGCCTTCTTTTCGAGAATTGACCTACATTTCAATTCTCGTTTCTGAATCAGTCCTAAGTTTCTGATTCTTTACATTTGAGGTCGGACCTTACATACTGACACATTCTTTTGAGAATTGACCTACATTTAAATTCTCATTTCTGAATCAGTCCTAAATTTCTGATTCTTTACATTTGAGGTCGGTCCTTACATTCCGACACCTTCTTTTGAGAATTGACTTACATTTCAATTCTCATTTTTGAATCAGCCCTAAATTTCTGATTCTTTATATTTGAAGTTGGACCTTACATTCCGACACTTTCTTTTGAGAATTGACCAACATTTCAATTCTCATTTCTGAATCAACCCTAAATTTCTGATTCTTTACATTTGAGGTCGGACCTTACATTCCGACACCTTCTTTTTGAGAATTGACCTACATTTCAATTCTCATTTTCGAATCAGTCCTAAGTTTTTGATTCTTTACATTTAAGGTTGGACCTTACATTCTGACACTTTCTTTTGAAAATTGACCTGCATTTCAATTCTCATTTCCAAATCAGCCATAAATTTCTGATTCTTTACATTTGAGGTCGGACCTTACATTACGACACCTTCTTTTTTAGAATTGACCTACATTTCAATTCTCATTTCCGAATTAGTCCTAAGTTTCTGATTCTTTACATTTCAGGTCGGACCTTACATTCTGACACCTTCTTTTAAGAATTGACTTACATTTCAATTCTCATTTCTGAATCAATCCTAAATTTCTGATTCTTTACATTTGAGGTCAGTCCTTTCATTCTGACATTTGAGAATTGACTTGCATTTTAATTCTCATTTCTAAATCATCCTTAAATTTCTGATTCTTTATATTTGAAGTCGGACCTTACATTCCGACACTGTCTTTTGAGAACTGACCTACTTTTCAATTCTTATTTCTGAATCAGTCCTAAAATTCTGATTCTCTACATTTGAGGTCGAACCTTACATTTCGACGCTCTCTTTTGGGAATTGACCCACATTTCAATTCTCATTCCTGAATCAATCCTACATTTCTGACTCATTACATTTGAGATCAATCCTTACACTCTGACTCTCCATCTTTTTGAATCGATATTTGAATCTCAATTCCTACCTCGGGGTCAACACTTACATTTTGACTCCCATCCTTTGGAAATCTTTGAAATTTTCATAACTCAAAATTCACTCTCCGATCTCCAGCGAGAGTCCCTACTTCTCAGCTTGATTAAGCACAAAAACTTCTAATTCTGCGGCAGAAACAAATCACACACACAACTCTACACATACTTCTGAGGTCTGCTGACTTAGGAGTTTGTATTGATTTTTATTGATCTCGTCAGTCAACGCCAATACGCGCGGTGTGCTTGCCCAGCACACCACCCCTATTGGGGGTCCATTTGTTGACCCCATTTTTGGTTGAGGTTTAGTTTGTCCCATTTAGTAGCCTAGGGTCTAGCCATAGGACTTTTCCTATTGACTATTGCTAGAAAACTAGACATGGCACCCTCACCATTAGAAATTCTACCCTCTTCTTTCCTCAACCTGAAATTCCACATGTTGGTCTCAACCTCTAAGTACTTAGTAGGTGGAGTCACTATGGGGGAAACTCAAGATGAGTCACCCTTAGGATTGTTGGACCTTAGGGTTGACCTTGGGTGTTGGTCTGGAGCTAACACACTCACTATACTAATCTGCACCCACAATCACTCACAACCA
Organism: Phalaenopsis hybrid cultivar; assembly: GCA_002079205.1. Lineage (NCBI taxonomy): Eukaryota > Viridiplantae > Streptophyta > Magnoliopsida > Asparagales > Orchidaceae > Phalaenopsis > Phalaenopsis hybrid cultivar. Next base: position 221,417 of record JXCR01105097.1, read on the forward strand.
CGAACTCAAATTTCTAGCCTAGATCCCTTGATCTTTTGGGATACTCATGTAGATGATCCCCTAAACCTACTATCCCTAGGGTTATGGCTTAGCTAAGACCACTATGTAGAGGACCTAAAATGGGATTTCCATTGGTCCATGGCTTGTTGGTGATTGTTGGTACCTCAACTCTACCAAAATACCCATCTTGGCCTTTTATCCCTAAAGCACCCCCAAATTACCAAAATACCCCTCTTTGACTCAAAATCCCAAAAACTCCAAAAATTCACAGAAAATCCTAATGAATTCTAAATATTCCCAATTTCATTTCTCTGAACTACCATATGACCCAATTTGGCCAATTTGACCATCTTTAACCAAAATCCCCAAATCGCTCTTTAAAGATCCAAATTTCCCCAAATCCAACTCAAATGTCCATCAATTTGATCTCAATTGACCCAATTCCAATCCTAAGCTCAAATTCACTTTTGATATGACCAAACTAAACCAAATCCAAGCATCCAATCCTAAACTCAAATTCACTTTTCATATGACCAAAATAAACCAAATACAAGCTCAATTGGTCCATGATTTGAGCCCAATTTAATAAAATCAAATTCACTTTTGATATGATTAAACCAAACCAAATCTAAGCTTAATTGGTCCATGATTTGAGCCCAATTTTGATTTGGGTCAAAACCCCAATTTTGACCATATGTCCTAATCTCACCAAATTGAACCCATAGCCTAGTCAATTGGCCTCCATTAATGTTGAAAAATCTTTATAACATTCCTATACATCAAAATCAACCATCATTTGGCCTTGGTGAAGCCTCAAATCCATTTATTTTGGCCAAAATCTAAAATTCCAAAATTTAGCCCCAAATCGGCAAAGTCCCCAAATTTCACCCAATTGATTGCCTTAACCTCCAAATTGGCATCCAATTCATGTTGAAAACTCTTCATGAGGTCCCTATTGACCATTTACAACAATAAATTTGGACTTTGCCCATGGCTAACCCATGCTAGACCCAAGCCTAGCCCAACATGACCAAATTGATTAAAGTTCAGAATTCCTTCAAATTGACCTTTCAATTAAACTCAAACCACTTCCATCCTTCACCAAAGTTGTTCCTTATGATCATCAACACTAAACACAACAATCAATTAAGCCAATTGACATTGCTAACCTAGCCCAAACCCAAGTTTTGGTCATTTGCATCCACTTGGACCCATACGCTAAATGTGATCTAACCACCTTAAAGCCACCAAATTAACTCCACCACAGCCATTAGTTGAACCTAGTGACCAGTCTAAACACCATCAAACCACCTAAATCAAGCCATGGACCAAAGGTTCCCCAAATTAAGGGATATTTATCACCTAAATCAAGCCATGAACCAAAGGTTCCCCAAATTAAGGGATCTTATTTCCAAAAATGCACATGCTTAATCAAGCCATGGGCCAAAGGTCCCCCAAATTAAGGGATCTTATTTCCAAAAATGCACATGCTTAAGATATCTAAGATATCTTTGCCAAATCCAAGTCCCCCCAATTAAGGGATCTTATTTCCAAAAATGCACATGCTTAAGATATCTTTGCCAAATCAAAGCACATATAGGGATCTTATTTGCAAAAATGCACATGCTTAAGATATCTTTGCCAAATCCAAGCACATTTGCATTAAAATTGTTGTATGGATTCCTCTGGGTTCCCTGAGTTCCTAGCCACCTTCCCCTGGCCGGCTGGCTAGCCTAGTGGCTGGAAAAGCCCAAAACTAAGAGCCACCGCCATGGAACCTCACCCAAATCAAACCTAGAGGCCAGCTCATCCAAATCAAACTATGGAGCTCCTTTGCCCTCCACCTAAGCACCACAATACACCTAAAATTATGCCCTGAGAGCCACCCGATGGCCATTTTTATAAAAACTCACCTCCCACGGCCATGGGAGGTGTGCTAAAAATTTCTCAGATAGGACTCTCCAAACTTCACAAATGGCTTCCCTAAAATCCCCTCAGTGCATTCCAATCATTTTCCCTCACCCTTTCCCATTATCGGAGCTAAAATTTGAGCTTGAAACCTTGTCAGAAACCAGGACAGAACCCAATACACCTCCACACTTCACCAAACTTCAATTGCTTGAGCCCACACCTTCACAAGAGTGAAAGAAGCTAGAGCCCCATCTAATCCCCCTTCTACAAAGCCTCTACCATAGCCCTAGACCAACACCTGAAATCGAGCTTAGTCGAATTCATACCTAAACTTCACACCAAGGCCAGGGACTCAATCGCTAGCCTCCTTGGACCCCAACAAACGTCTCAAGCATCTCTGATCAAAGCCTCCCTTCTCAAAGCAAAGGTATAAAACTTCTCCTCCTCCCGAGCTTATTTTGATTCTTCATTTACTTAAACTTGATTTCATGGTACCTTAGCCGTATGGATGCGTTCGTCGCACTTAGACGAGTCCATAAAATCAAACTTGAGGTGATTTGGTTGAGTCTAGGCCGAGATGTTAAGGTTTCAGTCTGGACGGGCACGGGATCATTCTATCGGGGACGATGACGGGGAGCCGTTCGATCAAGCGTGTATCAAATAGATGGAGGAGATCGAGCTGGAAGGCGCTTCGAGACATGAATAGCTGGCCGAGTCAGCAAGCTACGTGGACGGCGACGTCCAACCAGAGCACGCAACGCAAGCTTTCGGAGCCGTCGTAGGTTGAGGTGGCACTCGCAGTTTAAGTAGAAAATATGGGTATTTTCTTATTTATTTAATCGCTAATACTTGAAAAATATATAACTTTGTATAGAAAAATCACAAAAAAAAAATAAAAATACCTTCTTGCTCAGTGAATCGAGGAGAAAAGTGTGAAATAATTTTCAAGCCCATTTGATGCATAAAATATTTTTCATTAATTAAATACTATTTGAAATCATTTTATTTTCCATGCATATTGACACATCACCTTGACTTGAAATTTTGACATATTATAGCCTCTGTAAGGGGGAACATTCTCTGATTTTTCCAAAGTTAGAGGAGGTTTCTATATAGAGATCCACATTTTTCAAGATCTTCCACATTATTTATTTAAAATAATCATGGAAATTAGCATATTTGTTACTAAATCCCAAGAAAATTTTTGAAGGTCCACTATGACCATAGAAACCTTTGAAAATAATTTCACGGGTCAAGTTATTTAAAACATTCTTAAATTTTCCAAATACTAAATCACTAGGTTGATTAATTTTGAAAAATATAAACATTTAAATGACTTGATTTTTTATCTCTACTGTGGTTTATGAACCAGAGAACTCATCATAAAAGTTTCAAAATATTTTGAGCTCATTTAATAACTTAAATGGATTTTTAAAGATAAATACCACTCTTAACATTTAAATGATTTTTTAAAAAAAATCAAAATATAACATAAAAAATTATGAAACTTAGTTTTTTGAGTTCTTTGTGATCAGGGATATTTTATAAAAATAAACTAATATTTAGAATAAAAACATGATTTTTAGCCTATTTTAAATATTTAAAAATTCATAAAAAAAATATTTAAAATAAAAACTTAATTTTTTGCCTATTTTAAGTATTTAAATAATTAAAAATTCATAAAATATTTAAAATAAAAACTTCTATGATCAGGGATATTTTATAAAAATAAAATAATATTTAAAATAAAAACTTAATTTTTGGCCTATCATGGATATTTTATAAAAATAAAATAATATTTAAAATAAAAACTTAATTTTTGGCCTATTTTAAAAATCAGGAATATTTTCTAAAAATAAAATTATATTTAAAGTAAAAACTTGATTTTTGGCCTATTTTAAATAGGTATTTTATAAAAATAAAATGATATTTAAAATAAAAACTTAATTTTTGGCCTATTTTAAATATGTTTTCTAAAAATAAAATAATATTTAAAATAAAAACTTAATTTTTGGCCTATTTTAAATATTTGAATAATTAAAAATCCATAAAAATCACAACAATAATAAAACTCATGGAAATGTTCTAAATTGCTTCCTAATAATTAAAAATTCATAAAAATCATAAAAATAATGAAACTCATGGAAATGTTCTAAATTGTTTCCTAATCACTTAGGAATAATTAGAATATTTTTCCTCTAAAAAAAGATATTTATTTTCAAAACTTAAAAATAATTTTTAAAAGGCTAAAAATGAGTTTTCACTAAAATAATTCCATAAATCAAGGGAAAAAAAAAAATAAAAAGGCTAAAAATGAGTTTTCACTAAAATAATTCCAATAAATCAAGGAAAAATTAGAAAAATATAAAATTTTCTCCTCTAAGTTCTTTGACCTTAGGGAGATTTTTCAAAAATATAAATGCCTAAAATATTTTATTTTTATTAAATAGCCCAGAACTTAAAATAATTCTAATAAATCACAAAAAGCCTAAAATATTTTATTTTTATTAAATAGCCCAGAATTTAAAATAATTCTAATAAATCACAGAGAAAAAAATAAAAAGGCTAAAAATGAGTTTTCACTAAAATAATTCCAATAAATCAAGGAAAAATTAGAAAAATATAAAATTTTCTCCTCTAAGTTCTCTGACCTTAGGAAGAGTTTTCTAAAATATAAAACTTAATTTTCACCACTTTAAATATTTTATTTTTATTAAATAGCCAAGAACTTAAAATAATTATAATAAATCACAGAGAATTTAAAAAATTATGAAATTTAATCAAAAGGCTTCCCTTGTCTAGGTCTACCTCCAATAAAAAGTTTAAGGTATTATAATTTACCTTGGTCATTTTAGGAATTTTCTTTGAGAAATCCTATTTTTGCATTAAAATAATTATATAAATTAAATTAAATTTTGAAAAATCACATTTTCTCCTTTGATGTCTTAATTGACCCAAGAATGAGGTAAGATAAAAATTGCGAAGTCATTTGAATTGAATTTGACAAATTATGAAGTGTTAGAGCCTTAGGGGCAAATGTGTAATTTTGCATTGGAATTGAATTTGACAAATTATGAAGTGTTAGAGCCTTAGGGGCAAATGTGTAATTTTAGAAATTTAGCCAAAGTCATTTGGATTAAATTTGATAAATTATGAAGTGTTAGAGCCTTAAGGGAAATTGTGTAATTTTGGAAATTTTATCTTAATTAACATTTAGGCTTAATTCAAGGAGGAAAATGGGCAACCTCTGATCTTAATCAGTTTATTTGGATTTTTGAAACACAAGGGGTTAATTGAATTTAGGCTTAATTCAAGGAGGGAAAATGGGTAACCTCTGATCTTAATTGATTTATGTTTGAAACATAAAGGGGTTAATTGGTAGAAACCAATTTCACTTTCTTATTTAAGATTAATAAATTTCTAAATTATTAAAATTTGGAAGTTTATTAAAATTCTCAATTAAGATTAAAAATTTCTAAATTATTAAAATTTGGAAGTTTATTAAAATTAAATGATCGGATTAAGATTAATAAATTTCTAAATTATTAAAATTTGGAAGTTTATTAAAATTAAATGATCCTTGACTTAGGGATATGACTTTTGAAGTCAATAATTAATCAATTTAATACCCCTATCTTGATTTTCAAGTAAAATTCAAATCATGAATCATGACTACTTAAAACTTAACCCTCTAATTAAGACACTCACCTAGGTCTTAAGGGCTTAGTGGTGA
>JXCR01105097.1:249404-262440 GCA_002079205.1 Phalaenopsis hybrid cultivar
TTTCAATAGTCTGAAAGGGTAAATCCTAAGAGAGTAGCTAGTATTCATGATTCTGATGCAATGTCTATTTTGACATCTCAATTTGCTGCTATTTCTAAAAAAATTGATCAAATGGGAGTGAATTATTCTCAAATACCCCCAATATTAGAGGAGAATTCACTAAGACAGATTATTGATACTCAATCATCTTATGAAATTTTAAACACTATAAATAATCAAAATAACAATCCCTATTCTAACTATTTTAACCTTGCATGGAAAAATCACCCTAATTTTAGTTGGAATAATTATAATAATTTGGTGAATCCACCCGGAAATCTGCACAATCAAGGAAATCCTAATTTTGACCTTATTATACTCGAGGATTTAACTCCAACCCTAACCCACAAGTTAAGGAAAAGAAGTTGACGATGGAAGAAGTAATGTTGAATATTGGAAATCAAATACATAATCAAGGGGCTACTATAAGAAATATTGAAAATCAATTAGGACATATTGCTACTGCACTTAGTAATATACCTTCTGGAATTCTTCCAAGTACTGTGAAAGTTAATCCAAAAGATCAAAATAAAGAGCAAATTAAAGCTATTCAATTACGAAGTGGAAAAAAAATAAAAACAAGGATCCGAAGAGAAACTAAAGCTGATGAAAAGAATGAAGAAATGGAAAATGATCAATAGGAAAATGAATAAACACAGGTCCCTGTAGAAAAACCATTATCTCTATTTCCTCAAAGACTGAAGCAGAAGAATAAAGATAAAAAAATTACAAAATTTTTGGAAATCCTTAAGAAGTTAACGATAAATATTCCTTTTGTTGAAGCTTTGAAACAAATGTCAAGTTATGTGAAATTTATGAAGGATGTATTAAATAAGAAAAGGAAGTTTACAGATCACGAGACCATTGCACTCAGTGAAGAGTGTAGTGCTATTATTCAGAAAAATTTTCCTGAAAAATTAAAAGATCCTGGTAGTTTTATTATACCTTGTGCATTTTGAGAAAAGTTTTACGAAAAAGCTTTATGTGATTTATGAGCAAGTATCAATCTTATGCCTTTATCAATTTTTAAATGTTTAGATTTAGAAGAAATTTCTCCTACTACTATAACTCTTCAGTTAGCTCATCGATCAATAACTTATCCAAAAGGAGTTATAGAAGATGTGCTAGTAAAAGTGGATAAATGAATTTTCTCTGTAGACTTTATAATATTGGATATTGAGGAAGATAAAGAGATTCCTATTATTTTAGGGAGACAATTTCTCGCAATTGGGAGAGCTATAATAGATGTGCAAAAAGGGGAATTAATAATGAGAGTTAATGATCAAGAAGTGAAATTTAATATAGCAAAAGCTAAGAAATATCCTGTAATAGAAAAAAATAATGAATGTTTCAGGATGGAAGTAGTTGATTATCTAAGTAATTAGCAGTTTAAGAATGAGTTTAAAGATAAATTAAAGCAAGGAGAAATTTTTTATACTAAAGATGAAGTAAGAGAAGAAGATTTGGATTATATTCAGGGCAAATTTGAAGCATTAGACTTGCTGGAAAATGATAGTAAAAATCTTATTCCTTCAAAACTTGAATTGAAGATATTACTTACCCATTTAAAATATGTATTTTTAGGAGAGTCATCTACATTGCATGTTATTATATCTTCTGAGTTAACTGAAATTCAGGAACAAAGGTTGATAGAGATGTTGAAAAAGTATAAAAAAGGTTTTTGGATGGACTTTAGTAGATATCAAAGGAATTAGTCCTTCAATTTGCATGTACATAATTTTATTAGATGAACAATATGAACCTGAAGCGGATCCTCAGAGAAGATTAAACCCAATAATGAAAGAAGTTGTTAAAAATAAGATTTTAAAGTGGTTAGATGCTGGAGTTATATATCCTATTTTAGATAGTGCTTGGGTAAGCCCAATTCACTATGTTCCAAAGAAAGGAGGAGTGACTGTTGAAGAAAATGAGAAAAATGAATTAATACCAATAAGACAAGTAACTGGTTGGCGAATTTGCATTGATTATAGAAAACTAAATATGGCTACTAGAAAAGATCACTTTCCTTTACCCTTTCTAGACCAAATATTGGATAGATTGACTGGAAACAAATATTATTGCTTTTTAGATGGATATATCAAATATCAACAAACTCCAATTGCTCTAGAGGATTAAGAGAAAACAAAGTTTACAAGCCCATACAAAACATTTACTTTTCGTAGAATGTCTTTTGGACTATGCAATGCACATGCAACATTTCAAAGATGCATGATGTCAATTTTTAGCAATTGTATAGAGCATGGAATGGAAGTGTTTATGGATGATTTTTTTGTATTTGAGACTTCGTTTGAGTTACGTCTTAATAATTTAGAAAAAGTTCTGGAAGTATGTGAAAAATCAACCTAGTTTTAAATTGGGAAAAATGTCAATTTATGGTTGCAGAAGGTATTGTTCTTGGGCAAAAAATTTCTGAAAAAAGGCATGGAAGTAGATCTTGCAAGAATCCAAGTTATAGAAAAATTACCACCTCCTAATAGTGCTAAAAGGGTGAGAAGTTTTCTAGAACATGTTGATTTTTACAGGTGCTACATCAAAATTTTTTCAAAAATAACTAAACCCATATGCCAACTTTTAGAAAAATATAAAATGAAGAATGCATAACAACATTTGAATAATTAAAGAAAAAATTAATCACTGCACCTATAATAGTACCACCTGACTGGGAGAAACCATTTGAAATAATGTGCAATGATAGTGATTATGATATTGTGGTTGTATTAGGACAAAGGCACGAGAATTGCATTTGTTATAAATTAAGTAAAATATTGGTATTGGAGGAAAATTTTGAATTAAATTGAACAAAAAAAATGAAAGTCACAATTTTGGCCACTGGCACCGACGACGCCAGAATGGGCGCCAACGGCTCCCTAGATAATGGACATCAGTGCCGACAGCACCAATCGAGAGCGTCGATGGTGCCGATTACAGTTGGATGGTTTTAGATGAATTTTGGCAAATTGTGGCGCGATTTTACTTCATAATAAATGTCAAAAGAGTTTAAAAAGGCCTAGAAACATTCTTGGATGCCTAAAGACTTCCTATTTTCAGATTTTATGGCTTCTGATTCTAGAAATACTTTGAGTTATGAAGTTTTCAACAAAAGAAAGTTTATTAGTTTTGACGCGTAGTGATTATAAGATAAAGTTATTACAAAGATGAGATTGATCAAGGAAAGTGGATTTGTTAATCATGGAGTGATCAATCCAACTGGTCTGATTGATAAGATCATTTTGCCAAGGCATTGAGATGTTCTGTATTGCACTACATCTGCGGTTGTCGTACCTGTGGTGAAGGAGTTTTATGCAAACTTACATGGAATTACTCAAGGTGTTGTCTTTGTACGAGGCAAGGTTGTACCATTTACTTCTGCAAGGATTAATGAACTGTATATGATAGAAAACGTTCCAATCTATCACTATACAAATTTTATTCCTACATGAGATTTGATGCAAGACGTGTATAATCTTCTGACGGATCAAAGTGAGATGTGGGAGGTACGAGATGAAGGATATGTTAGTTTCTTCACTTCATTACTTAATCCAATCTCGAAGCAATGAAATTTCTTTATTGCTGCAAAGTTACTCCCTATTATAAAAATTAGAAGAGTCACCAAAGAATGTGTTATTTTAAATTACTTCATTCAAATGGAAAAACCTATTGATATAGGGTCTATTATATTTAAATCTATTATGGGTATCCTTACTAATGGACCAATTTATGGACTTGGCTATCCATCTACTATCTTTTTGATTTGCAGTCAAGCTCAAGTGCCATATGAAAGTTGGGAAAAGACTTTATTACCTTGGGAGCCCATGAACCCTATTGATGAGAATTATTTTGGAAATGAAGTATTAGAAGCTATCATAGATCAATCATCACATGATTCAACAACATTAATACCACCAACAGTTGGAAGTTCGCTTGCTTTGGAAAAGAAATTGAAGAAAATTGAAAGGGAACTTCAGATTATTATAAATGCAGTAGGAGATCTTAAATACCTTTTTGATCACCTAGATTGGAGAATGAAAGAAAATTTTGATCACACTAGAACTTTTGAAGCAGGATTAGTTTGGATGTTTAAAGAAAATGGGTGAATCGAAGAAAATTCGACGGATCAATTCCTGTACTGATCCTTCTACAACTTATATGTTCATTACTAATCTATGAGAGATATCAGAGGAGGAGAAAGCACTAAAGAAGAGGCATAATAGTTAAAGACTTTAGATTCTCTATCTATTTTAGAACATTATTTATATTTAGTGTAATTCTGTGGATTTGATTTGATTTGGTTTGTTTTTGCCTTAGAATTCTAAACTTTGATTGTGTGTATAGTTTTGTGACAAAGTTTAGTGTTGTGGCTTGATTTCGATGTTAATTTATAATTATTTTGTTTAATATGTGTGATCGTGTAATTAAAAAAATGTGTTTGTAAAAAGGGTACTTTCATATATAAAAGTTAGTTTGTTGTTATTCATGAAAATTGGTGTTTGTGAAATGTTTTGTTTCTAAATTATTGTTAGATAAAAAATTGTGTCTAAAATACTAAAATTTTTTTGAGTAAGTTGATAGAAAATTGAAAATTTTAAAAAATAAAAATATGGAATATTTCGGGCCTTCAGTGCCGACGGCGCTGGCATCGGCTCCCTCGACACGACAGCAGATTAAACCCCTAAAAATTCATAATTTTTACTGTGGCTACCATTTTTTTACCCTTAAGTCATCTTCAACCTTCGGTTTAGGCGGCTAGGGCTTGATTAAGGGCGGATTTGAGGTGATTTAGAGGCTAAAAGACTTTGGATTTCATCTTCTCTAGGTAAGAGCTACTCTTTAAACCAAAAATTTTTTATTTTCACCAAGGATTAATCTCACATTGCATGGATCACAAAATATGGAAATTTTTTGAGAAATTTTTGAGAAAATCCTTTGGTGATGAACTCTTATTTAGTGATTTGAAGTTTAAAATGTTTTACATTTTGATTTTTGGAATTTTGGGATTTATTCAAAAAATTTTGAATTTTTTTAGATTTCCTATGGCACCTAGATCGAGCAAAAAAAAAAGAATATGACGAGCATAGATTTTTTAACTTTAGATCCAGTGCTCGATTTCATAGTTTGCAAGAAAATAAAAAAGTGTTTCAGGACCAAGGTCTTAAATATCCAGGAGGAGAAGTTAAATGTTTGATTATTGCTTGACAGTGGGAAAATTTTTGTTATTTTTCTGCTGATGTGATAGCTAGGATTGTAATGGAATTTTATGTCAACCTTCCTGAAGCATCTAATGATTTTGTTTTTGTTTGAGGAAAAAGGGTGGAGTTTACTCCAAGAAAAATTAATGAGTTTTATCAGTTAGAAAATGTGTATAGATGTCAGTATCATTCATTTTCTACTACAGATCAGACTTTAGATGAAGTTATTTCTTTTCTGATAAGTGAAAAAGGGGCTTGGAAAATAAAGAATGGAGTTAAAGTTAACTTTCTCATTTCTATGTTAAATGTAGTATCTAAGGCCTGACATTATTTTATTTCTGGGAGGATGATTCCAATGAATCATCATAGTGAAGTAACCAAGGATAAAGCCATCCTTAACTTCTGTATTCAGCAAGTGATGGATTTAAATGTAGGCTCTATAACTTATATGAACACTCAATTTATTGCTCTAGGAGAGACCACGGGGGGATTGGCACACCCTTTTCTGATTTACACACTTTGTGAGCATGTAGGAGTTGATTTCAGACCTGATGAGGAGAGGGTTGAGCCTCAGAGACCGATTGGGTCTGCCAACATCAAGACTTATGAGTCACATGTTGATTGGAGATCTGGAAGACATGTCAGGGATATTCTTTCTACTTTTAGAACCCCTAGTGAGCCTACTTCAAGTGACCCCAGCAACAGGGAGTTGTTGGACCAGATGATGATTCAACAAGGAGATATTTTGAGGATGGATCATAGAATGCAGAATGTGGAGGCCAGAAATGCTTACACTGATGATCTGATTTGCCAGAAATTTGAATATGATGCTGCTTATGATGATGCTTTAGTGAGATACCTGAGGGGTGACCATATAGTTCAGTTCCCTATTTACCCTACTTATACTCCATATCAGTAGCAGAAGTTCGATGTTGATGATGAGGAAGATAATGACTGGTGATCTATTTTGTTTGTTTGTTTGTGTTTGTGCTGTGTAATTGTATTATTTGTGTTGTGATGCTGTTGAGACTTTGTTTGTTATGTTATGTTAAACTGTAATGTGGAAAACTGTTTTTATTTTTAGAATTTAGTTTAGTACTGTTGTTATTTTCAGCACTTTGTTATGTATTGTGATTAGCTCTTTCTTAGCAAATTTTATATGTATTGTGTGCAATTTAATGTTTTTGGCCTTGTAGTTTTCATATTATCACCCGCAGCTTTTCAAAATTTATGTTCAAAAATTATAATCTCCAACAAGTATGAATTTTTTTTAATATATTCTTTTACCCTTCATTTTTAAAGTTCTTCATGTAAAAGTCTTTTAAAAATTTAAGTTAGGGGGGAGCAGAAATATCATTGTTAGAAAAGAACTTAATTTTATTTGTCCTCACTTAACCATATTTTCAAAATTTTAAATTTAACATGAGCTTTGTTATTAGAGGTTAATTTTGGATAACTATATTTATGTTTCTAAATATATAGTAAATTTAAGTAAAAATGTTCAATAATAAAGGTTAATTTTAAAGGCTATGGTATTTGGTAAAAGAGAATAAGACTGTGTTTTTCTATTTTTAGTAAATGAATTTGTATTTTTAAATTATTAAAATCTTAAGAAGTTCATGTAAAAAAGAAAAGAATTAAACTTTATGAAATTTTTAAGTTAATATAAATTTGTTAAGGAAAAAAAAATATAAAAATTTTTTAACTTTAAAAAGATGATAGTAAAGTTCAAAATCATTAAAGGCTATCCAGATATAGTAATCCACAGAAAAAAAAAGAAAAAGAAAAAAAAAGAAAAAGAAAAAAAAAAAAAAAGAAAAGATATTGAGAGAAGCTTAAGGAGATGCCTAATTAAAAATTGGCTTCACTTGAATCAATTTAAGGAAAAAGACTTGGATACATTTTCTAAACTTTTGATTTGAATACTAACTTAATACTTAATAAAGTTTTATTAAATTCTGTCTCATATGAATTTTTTAAGTGACTTTAATATGACAAATTGCAATTTTTCTTGAAAGAAATAGAGGATCAGAAACCATAGACTTAATTACTGAATATCCTTACACCTTTATTATTAACTGGAATAGTTTTGAATTTTTCTTAAGTTAACCTATTATATTTAGAGAACTAAAATATGAAAATTTAAAAGTTAAATTCTTTACCATAAGTCATATTTTTTATGTAGTAGAGAAGTTACTTGAGGATAAGTAACATGTAAGTTTGGGGGATTTTGATACACCAAAAATATATGCATTTTTAAGACCCATATTTTATACCTATTTTTGGTGATATTTCACTTTAATGGAAGGTATTTTGATGTTTTCTTGCAGGTTGTTGATCTATTTTTTGTGATATTGCCCTTTAATGGAAGATATTTCTTATGTTTTATTGCATTTTGTTGATTTTGAGGATTTTAATGGAAGGTATTTTGATGTTTTCTTGTAGGTTATTGATTTTTAGGACTTAAAGCAAAAAAAGGTATTTTGATGTTTTCTTGCAGGTTATTGATTTTTAGGGCTTAAAGCAAAAAGGAAGCAACAAGTTGTTGATTTTTAGGGCTTAAAGCAAAAAAGAAAGCAAAAAGGATGCAAAATTGCGTTTTTAAAGAAATGCTCAGCGCCGAAGTCAGCGCTGACGGCGCAAAACAACTTAAGGCTAGAGATTTTTACTCAGCGCCGATGGTGTCAAACCAGCGTCGACGACGCTAAAGGCGGTGCAAACCCCGTTTCTAGAAGGTACGATGTATTTGGGCGATTTTTTGAAGAGTTTTTGGAGGCACCTCTTGGAGAACCGACCTTGGGCTCTATTTAAGGCCGAATTTCACCAGAAAAAGTGCTCCTCTATGATTTTCACTCCTCTATGTTCATTTTTCGCATCACATCATTCCATTTCACTACCATATTATAGTCAATTTTTTATTTTGCTTTCATAGTTTAGAGCTTTTGTGGTGAGATTTAGTGTGAAACTTTCTGTAAGAGTGTTGGAGAAGGAGAAAAGTGAGAGATATCTTCTTCCTACATTTCTAAGGAAAGACTACCAAGGATTTGCTTTAAGAAAGAGTTTCAGATAAGTATTGTTTGTTTATCAGTGTTGTATGAACTTTCTTTTACATATAAAATTTGTGTTTTGTTATTTCTTTCTCATGAAGTCTGAGTAGTTCCCTCTATCTTTCTCCCTACTCTGAATGAAATGAAAAGATAATATGAATATGCCAATATTAAAATGTAAAATAAATTGTGATGATTTTTTAACTCCGATCTTAATTTACTTTTCGACTTGGCCAATTGAATTGTTAAAATTTGTTATGAAACATATGATCCGGGAAATGGAGTATGAATTCTACAACAGAGTGAGTATCACCTTTGATTTCATGGAGGAGAACATCGTTCATGGAATTAAGTGCAAATAAATTAAGAAATATTTTTTGTTGGGTGTAGAATTGGAGAACCTTCAAGGTGATAGACTAAAATCTTCAATTTGGTCTTATTGTTTAAAAACTGAAGTGAGAGCTAGCCTTCAGGAGAAGGGAAGTGGGAGCTATGGAGTGGGAGCCGGTATCCTCCTAGCCTAGCCACATATTTAGAGCCTAAACACTGAGTTTCTATGCACTGTATCAGGGTAGAGAGATAAAATTGCTCCTATTTGGCACAATACATATTATGAACATTTATCTCATCTCATTTTACCATAGCTTTATTATAGTGGGAAGGATGTTTTTTCACATAAAAATCTTTATTACGTAAACATAGTTAATAGATTAGTATTTACTCTTTTAAACTTTGAATTTTTGATTTGATAATAGTTTAGAAATTTAATTTTGATTACATCTCAACAATTGAAATTAGTGACAGTGATTTCAATTGACTTTCTGTGAATTTCCTGGTAAATTTATCATTTCCAATTTAAACCTTCCCCGTGGGATCAATATTTGAGGCTTAAATAGAATGTTCATTATTACTTGATAATGATATGTATACTTGCGTAGAATCCGAATATTAATTGATTATACTTATTTAAATTTTACACGATCTATTGTAACAAAAAAAACCAGATCAAACTCATATAGATTTGTTTTTATTAAAACTATGAAGGATTCAATTGAAGATCGTCTTTTGTTTTGTTATTGTGGTCTCTATTGTCGTCCTGAATGCTGAATGCCATCTGATCGCTTTGTCATCTCATTTTGCATGTTTACAATCAAGTTTGAACTTCCCTTAACTGGTATTAAGGTAAGTATGTAAGAATATGGGGAAGGATTCCACACATATCAATCAATTCCTATGTATTTACCTATATAACTGCCAAACTTTCATATTTACACATTCAGTACCAAAATTTTAATATCATATAAAAAATAGCACTATTATCAATTTCTTAAGTGAAATACATCTTTATGTGTAGGCTGAAAGTATCAAAGTGCTATGTATGTAAATATCACAAATTTAGATGTGAAATATGTAAGTAACTAATAATTATGTGATATGTATATAAATCATTCAATTAAAACAAGGTGTGTGTACTCCCATACAATCACATCTGTCCATTAAGGATTATATATTCAAATTATGTAAGATTATGTGCATTACTTTAATGAAGAAAATAATTAAGGGATATTTACATACAAAGCACACGGTCCTTATGTATTTGAATGTTTAACATCCAAAATTTTCATACTTGGTCATACAAAACTTCACATTTATGATCGTCGTATTAAAATACTATTACTACTTATTCTTCTTTTTTTAAGTATTATTATTATTGTTGTTTTAGAATTTAAATACATCCTTTTATGTATAGTTTTATAACACATAACATATTAAATGTATAAATACACAAGAATAATGTGATATAAAAGCTTCGGGTAGTAGAAATATAAAAATTGAAGTTTAGGTGTTAGAAATGTAAATACAAGCAATGAGAAGTATGTATGTAAATCTTTCAATACAGAATGATCGATATTATGGCATAAAGGACCTCACCAAAAATGACGTCAACTATTTTATTTTGTTGGGTTATTGTAAGCGTAGGTTGTGCTAACTCTATTTCAAAGAGCACTGTAGTAAGCATAGTGTCACCTCCCAAAAGTCCTCTTATGGGTGATGGACAGCCCAGGACTTAAATACTGCTTTTCGGCCATATACCTAGCCGATGTGGGACTATTTGTCTGTGACATTCTCTTCCACCCAATCACGTGACGCCCTCGTCACATATCGACTCCACCGAGGGTCCCATTGGACCATGGAGAGTCCACACACCTGGCAGGCAGTAGTCTGCTCTGATACCACTTGTCACCTCCCAAAAGAGCACTTATGGGTGGTGGGCAGCCCAGGACTTAAATACTGCTTTTCGGCCCTACACCTAGCCGATGTGAGACTATTTGTTCGTGACAATAGGCTGTTGTTATAAACGTATGTTACTTTTTGGTTGAGTAGAGTTAGGGTATTTGTCATGGTTGGTCAACTATGGGCATAATTGTCCAAAAGATGAACAACTGAAAGGAATAATTAGTCAAAGGATGAAGAACGAGGACGAACCAAAAATCTGAAAGAACAAGCAATGATATCCGGATAACATAGTTACCCGCCGAGTCTGTCGCAGTTCTAGGATTGGATACCTTTTTTATTCTTTTTTATATTTTTTTATTGTTATCTTGTCAGTTATTATAACTTGAGTAGATGTCTTTGCACATTTCTAGGTCGATGTTTGTTTGCTTTTGTCTAGATTTATCCATAGACCCCATAAGGACTAATATTTTACCCAAATTAAATAATCCAAACATATTTTCTTAAAAATTAAAATTTTATAACCAAAATAGAAATTTAGTTAATACATTGCATTCAAACCTCAGAACATCATTGTGTTTAAATAAAAAAAATGGAAATAAAATAAAAATGACTAAAGAAATTTTTTATTTAGGCATAGTCAAGTAATGATCATTTAGGCATATGCTCTCATATTTGTTATGTTCCTTATTTTCTGACACTCAGTAATTGCACAAAAAAATGTTATTTGTCCTTTGAGGATCATTGCCCTATTGGGTGAGTTTGCCTTTGCATATAATTTCTAGTTTAGTGATACACATAAAATATATAGTATTTTTAGACACATTTTTATACCTATTTTTGAGATATTGCACTTTAATGAAAGGTATTTTGTGTGTTTTTCTTTCAGGTACAAGGAAAAAGTTGAAAAATGCTAGGAGTAAAAAATGATCAAATTTGGAGTAAAGATGTAAAAATTGTGCTAAAGTGTTTTGATGCCTAAGCGCCAGATCCGACGCTTAAGTGCCGGCTAAATAGAGGAGGCTATGCCTAAGTGCCAGAGGCCCCGCGCTGAAGCGCCAGAGGCAGTTATTTGGCTATTTTCTTCATTTGACTGAATTTTGAAGAGGTATTTGAGGCACCTATTGACTAAAGAGGGTGGTTATGACCACTAGGAACGAAAATATTATTAAAAGACTTGTAAAAGGAGTTATCCCTTGAAGAATACATAAAATTTGGACAATTTTTGAAGAATTTCTAGGGCATCTTTTGGAGATTTATAAAAGAAGGAAATTGAGACATTTGAGTGAGGTGCCTGAAGAGGGAGAGTGCTGTGTCTTGAGAAGATCGTGGAGAATCTTGTGGAGAGATTCAAGCACTACACAAAATTTACTTTTATCCTTTTTGTATTTATTTTTATTTTGAGAGTTTAGAGTGTTGTAAAAGAGAAGATATTCAAAAGAACATCAACAGTTTGGTGGAGGATTTGAGATAAGTTTTTATCTTTTGTTTTGAACTACTTCTGATTTTAATTGAGACTTCTTGTTGGTTTGACACTGATTTCTACTTTTAACTTAAAGTGTGGTTTTGTTTTTTCCATGGATTCTGAGTAGTTTTCTTTATCTTTCTCCTTAAAATGATAAGTAATTTAAAGTATTGGATGGAAGTTGTGGAGAGTATTGATCTTTATTGTTTGAAGAAGTTGTGATGATTTAAATCCATGAATTTCATTTACTTCTTGATTTGGCCTATCCAAATGTTAAATTTGTTGTGAGAACATGTAAGAACCGGGATGATATTATCTCGGTCAAAAATTGAAAATAATCATATAAGGTTGTATGAATGAGAATGTAATTCATATGATTTAGTGCAATATATGGGGAAATAATCATTGAAGGGTGTACAGTTAGAAGACTTTAAAGTAACAGGCTAAAGCCATCATTGAATGGTATTCTCTAATCATTGAAGTGGTTTATTGTTTTAGGTTCTGATACGAGATGTTAGCCCCCCCAGGTGGAGGGAATTGAGGGAACTTTAGAGTGAGAGCTAGTATCTTCCCTGCCTAGCCGGCCTTCAGAACTATTCAAACTTTAAATTAGCCAATATTCTTTATAGCGTCTATAGTAAGGGTAAAGAATATAATTACTCCTATTTGACACAACACAATTTGCATACTTCCACAATAGAATTCCCATGCTTATTACTGATTCATGACAATGAGAAAAATATTTTCAAATTCAGTGCTTTTCTTTTACATAAACACAAGTTATTTTTTTAAATTGTTAATGTTTTGTCAAAATATCGAAAATACCAAAAAATTTGAATTCTAATTACCGCGAATACATCCCTAGTTTAAGTAATTGTCTTTTTAAAATAGAAAGTTTGTTGTTCAATAGAGCCTATTACATAATTTCTATATGAGTTCGATATTCAGGTCTTAATCAAAAAGTACTATATTACTTGATAACAATATGTATACTTGCGCAGTATCCTAATATATATATATATATATATATATATATATATATA
>JXCR01105097.1:277697-290839 GCA_002079205.1 Phalaenopsis hybrid cultivar
CATGGCACTCGAGGATTGGTTCCTCACTTCCGATACTGTCGTAAGCGGTATCATTGAAGTCCTCTTTAGTATTGAATGTATTAGACTCAAGTACGATTTGAGGATCATTTTGAGGATTGAGATCGATATTAGGTTGGTTATTTATGTTATCACCAGAAACAATAAAGACATAGCCAACATCATTATCATTATATTCATCAAGTTCCGGAGGAACAAAAAGATAATCATACAAAGTCAAGGGTTCGAGGATTTTCTCTCCAAAATCTGAGACAACATATCTAGTAGAGGCAGCCCCTATCCTACCCGTAGTGCTATCAACAAAATTCTTCTTTTTCTTTGTCTTCTTTATTTTTGATGATGATGGTTCTTGTGACGAAGTTTCTATTTCTGATATGACGGACTGAAAATTCTGATATGTAGTCTATCTGGAAGCGTTCTGAATCTGTTTTATCATTTTCTTGGAGGATTTGCTCCATGTTGTGTCCCATCCATCTTTGGTAGATGAGGAAGATCCTTCTGATGATTCCTGTATATGATCTAGGACTTTCTTGAGCTTGTTTCCTAAATGAGGAAGATCCTTCTGATGATTCCTGTATATGATCCAGAACTTTCTTGAGCTTGTTCCAAAGATGAAGAAGATTCCTCTGATGATTCCTGTATATGATCCAGAACTTTCTTAAGCTTGTTCCAAGTTGAACTCTGACCGTCTTCTTTAGTGTACGGATCAAGTTGGGAAATTGGCTCATCTGAAATCACATTTATCGAACCTTTTTCAGGTTNTTCTTTAAGACTATTCAAACTATAGATTGACCAAGGTTCATTATAACATCTCTAGTAAGGTTAAAGAATATTATTGCTTCTATTTGGCACAACACATTTAGCATACTTCCACAACAGAATTTCTATACTTATTATTGATTCATGCTAAGGAAAAAAATANTCAAGTTTTGACTCTATTGCAAAGTAAGGAAATATAAGTGAAAATATAATAAGAGACATTGTTATAATGTTGCATATAAACAGTTGGGATCACTTAGGCATATTTTTAAAATCAAGTTGTAGGACATATTTTTCTTAATAATCAATAGCCTAACCTATCTTGCACTTCAGGAGACTATCCATGTATGATTTTACTGTGATTTTGTGGGTTTAGATGACATACAACTATTTATTAGAAGGGTTGTAAGTCTAATCATGTCGTGATTGGACGATCCTTTATAAGATTGGACTATAAATCCCATTGTTTGCTACATTTTCTTTTCTCAAGATTAAATTTTGAGGTTTTATTGCTTCCGATAAAGCTCACCTTTAGTCTTAGGATTTTGAGGTTGTTATTCTAGTTACTAGGTAAATCCTCATCTCCTAGGCGTTCTCACAATCATATATTGTGTGATATATGTCTTAAAACTTAAATAAAATATCAAATCAAACACGTGATTTCTTCAAATTTTCAAATTGATAAATTTAAATAATAGGATAGTTGAAGTTTCACTGAGTTCCTAATTATTTTGACACTTCATACTTTTTCTCCTTTGGGTTCCAAGAAGAATTATTCCATAAATAATTATAGCAACATGATCTTTGAAATTCTTAAAGATATAACCATAACATTAATCAAGAGTTTTCTTAAGAAAGTTTTATTTTTTAAGATGTAACTAACTATAGAGGTTTGCCCTTGAGAAAGAATTATTTGTTTAAATGCACACCCATTAAATTTCAAAAATTCCTTTATCCATAATAAATTGATATTTTGATCTCTCTATACGGCATATTACTTATGATATTGTGTTTGATTATTTATAAAATTAACTATTCTAGATCCGTGTGTCGTATTAACAAAGAATCCAATATAACTTCATCTTAGAAAATATGTTATCCTCAGATATCAAAGGAAAACACTCCTGAACTGAAGGAGAACAGAGAAAATTTCTCATACTAGGAGTCCGTAACCTCTAAAAATGTCTTTTACCTCCAATAAGGAGTTAACCTTAAATAAGATTACATAATGATGAGTGGTGATTATAAAGCTTAATTATAAATTTTTCTTCTTGAAAGGGTAACAACATTAGCATAGGGGCCCAACTATCATGTCACACGGTCTACATTCAAATCATTTGACATATATTCCCCAATGAAATAAACTCCATAATAGAAAACATAATGTTGGCATTCCTATGGCATGAGGAAGTTTTGAAAATCATGTACTTTTATATTTACCTATAAATGCATATATTTCCTAACATCCATGTTGGGAAAGAAGTGAAAATTAGAAGGCTCACTAGTTTATGACTACTCTTTCAGGAAAAAGCAAATCCTCGAGGCGAAGAAATATCTTATTCCTAGTTAGAGGCAACGAGGACTAGTCCCAGTTGAAGAGCTAAGGTTCCTAAGGGAGGGACCATCTAAGCCCTAAAGTAAAGGAAAAATTACTACTCTTCATAGGAGAATTACAACCTCTAAGAGAGAAAAGTCTGAACTTGGCAAGGTTAGTACCAGAATTTTCCCAATTATGGATTGTAAAGTAAGTGAGTTGATTCAAAGCATATTTCAAGATCAGCTTGGATATATCTATGCTTTCCGACGATATGACTACCCAGAAATGCAGACAACTCGGTGAGCATAATACTTTCTTCTCATCATTTACATGGATAAGACATGATACAAAAACTTGATTTATTTCATTCTCTCATTCTTTTTGCAACAATCTTTTGAAGGAATGAGAGAATTGGGAAACTATGTGTGTACCAAAAATCTTCATGGGTATAAGTTTGCACTTAACAGGCCTCCTGGTCTTTGTTTAGCCCAGCCATCCATAAGACATGTCTTTCGATGGAGTGACCCGCTAGGATGATCAGCCAGCCTCACTCATTGATGTGTTAGTTGTCTCATACTAGCTACTAAGCTGGCCCACTTAACTGACTTAGCGAACTAGCTCGCCGAACTTGTCTTATCACTCCATCTGACAAACTGACCAATAAAACTCACTAGCAAGACTCATCTCCTCGGCAATCCTCATACCAATAAGAACACAAAACTCAAAACTAACACCATGGTTTGACATGTGCCACGTCCTTATTTATTAGACATTAAACACAAACATCACGATCATTTCATCAAGTCACCGTGGATAAATTTTATATGACGCGACTTATATATGAATATTTGTTCATACATGTATAAAAATGAGACATTAGAATGGAGAGAGAAGACTCAATCTCTTTCCTAGCTTTTAAACGGATCTTGCGTCCTAACTCTCACGGAACCCTTTTTATCCCCTCTCTTCGTCAAATCATCTGTTTTGCGTTGTTGAAAAATGATCAGAAAGCATAACTTATGATTCATGCCCGGAGAATACATTGATCATCTTCTTTCTCTTTCCCCACACCTATCTCTCCGACTTATGTGAACTCACAGATATTTTGGGACCCGGCATCCTGAAACGATTTCACAAATAAATATAAATATCAAAATTTTGAAATTAGATATGCAAATACACCAACATTGAGTGGTATGGTACGCATATAAATTCTCCAAATGAACGGAAAATTTGTCATGAAATTAGTTCTTGTTAGTATCTACCTCTTCTTTTATCATTTTCTCTTTCCTCCTTCGAAACGTTTTTTTTTTGTTTTTTTTTTGTTTTTTTTTTTTTCATGTCCACCAACTCGTTCAACAAACTTATTTTTTAAGTTTTTTTATTTAAGAAAATAAAAATTTAAAAAAAGTTCATTTTTTTACGGCATATTTCTCCCTCCTCCGCTCCTTTAATAATGTAATAATAGAAGAAAAGGGCATTTACATCCATGCCACCCAATTTCTATGTCTTCAGCTATATTTTTTTCATGTATACCGGTAAAAAATCAAAATACATTTTGACTTGTAAAAAATTTAAATTNTTTAAGTTTATTATTTAAGAAAATAAAAATTTTAAAAAAGTTCATTTTTTCACATCATATTTCTCTCTCCTCCGCTCCTTTACTAATGTAATAATAGAAGAAAAGGGCATTTACATCCATGCCACCCAATTTCTATGCCTTCAGCTATATTTTTTTCATGTATACCGGTAAAAAATCAAAATACATTTTGACTTGTAAAAAATTTAAATTTAGGTGTTCGGTATGTACATAAACAACAATTCAGTGATATGTTGTTTAATGAATTAACTAAGAATATTATAGTCAATTTTAAATCATAATATTGAATTAATTAGAGAGATTGGTGCAATTTATAAAGTCTCAATCAAAATTTAAACTAGAATCGGCTTACAATAAATTTATTTTATGAAATGATAATGTAAACCACATGATATTTATGAGAAACATCATCTAAATAAATTTATTTTAACATATCACTCAATTATTATGTATTTACATGATAAGATTATTTCATGTTATAAATGCAAATTGATGATAATTTTGATGCCACAGAAAAAAAAAATTTGAATGGTATAAGTATAAGAAATAAAAATTTAGGTGTTAGATATGTAAATACAAATGTGTTGGGTGGCATGTACGTAAATGACCCTCCATGGGTGCGGCGTTATATAGGAGTTATTTGGGGGTTACAAGCGTGTTATAACTTCCTTGTAACTTTCGTGTAACTCGGTTGTAACTCGGGAGGTACAACGGGTTATAACTCCCTTGTAATCCCGGTATAAACCCCGTGTACCCTATTATGTACGCATCTCTGCATATCCTTTGACGTACGCAAATTTTCCCCCCATAAAATAATCTTATTTACTATTTGCGAACAAATTTGTGTGTGGCCTTCAATCTGAAACATTAAAATACTTTTTTTATTTTTTAATTGTTAGAATGGGCCCATACTGAATTTTTAACGGTTCAGATCTTACGAGGCATACAAATTACAAACGGCCATGTCCGCTATTTGTTAGGCTATTTGCTCCACCACCTGAACAGAAATTTNTTTACAGCGGGGTTACACGGGAGTTACACGGGAGGTACAACGGGTTATAACTCCCTTGTAATCCCGATATAAATCCCGTGTACCCTATTATGTATGCATCTCTGCATACCCCACTATTTGCGAACAAATTTGTGTGTGGCCTTCAATCTGAAACATTAAAATACTTTTTTTTATTTTTTAATTGTTAGAATGGGCCCATACTGAATTTTTAACGGTTCAGATCTTACAAGGCATACAAATTACAAACGGCCATGTCCGCTATTTGTTAGGCTATTTGCTCCACCACCTGAACAGAAATTTAAACGTTGAAACCTCCCCGCCAAACCCACAAACTGACGCGCTCCGGTGAAACCAACACCTCCTATAAAGTAAACCCCAACCCTCCTTCCCTTTTCTATCTCTACCGCCACCATGAAGATACTCCTTCCCCTCCTTTTCCTCCTCCTATCTCCATCCTCTGCCACCACCGGCCGCCTCATTCTCGACTTCATCTACCCCAAGATCATCTCCGGAACCGCCGGGCCCTGGAACCTCACCTTCCTCCCCGACATCCCCATTTCCTCAAAATCAGGATCCAAGGATTCAGACCTAATCTCCGCCCTCCCCGGCCAGCCCAAAGGCATCGTTCTCCGGCAGTACTCCGGCTACATCCCCGTCGACGACAAGTCCGGACGTTTCTTTTTCTATTACTTCGCCGTGTCCAAGCAGACTGTTAATGTTACAGAAATTCCGATTTTCGTGTGGATTAATGGCGGGCCTGGTTGCTCCTCCATTGGCGCCGGGGCTTTTCTTGAGCATGGTCCTCTGCTTGTGGCACCGGGGGGGAAAGCTTTGATGGAGTCTTCTTATGCTTGGAATAAATGTTAGTAATCGATTCGTTTATTCAGATTTTCTAATTATTTATTGAAAGAAAAAGAAGACAGGAGAATGCTATAGTTTTAAATTATGTTTATCTATGAAAATATATTATATGCTTTTGAGTTTTATCTATCTTAAGCCTAAGAAATTATGTTGAAAAATATAAATTTTTGCAGAATAATGTTCATGATATTGATACATGTGACAAGCCTTGCAATTGGTCGAGGAGATTGATGGTTCCTAAGTTATATTATTTTGACAAGTTTTAATAGGCAATCTTGATGATAATAATAATGATAATAATAATAATAATAATAATAATAATAATAATAATAATTTATATTTATATTTAAAAGAATCTTATCTTTGATCTTTAAGTAGACATAGAAATTAGAATGGTGAACCTATCAAAGCACTCCTCCTGCCAAATGTGTATGTCAGTGGACCTCAATTTAAATTTTTTTTTAAAAAAATTCTTGATTGGACACCGGACACAGTTTACGTCCGGTGTCCGCACGAAATAAACGCTCTTATGGAACACGTGATCGGTGCGATACACATGCATAAGCGCACACAATGCACATTTAAAAACAATTAGACTATCCAAGAGGAGTAGAAATCAAAAGTAATTCTTCCCAAAATATTAAATTTAATAACTTTAAATCTTATATTTGATGTGAGTTATTTTGATTCAATTTTTTTCATATTACATTGCAGAAAGAAAATTAAATATGGAAAATATAGATATATACTGGGCTAATAGTATTGAATCTGATCTGCAGTTGCTCATGTCCTCTACGTGGACGTCCCCGTCGGCACCGGTTTCTCTTACTCCGACACTCCTTCCGATTACCATAACTACAACGATGCCACCGTCGCCGCCGACAGTCTCCGTNACTATATGATTAGGGTTGTTAACAAAAAAACTTTTTGTTCGTAAACAGCTCATGTTCGGCTCGTTAAACGAACACACTTTTTAGCTCGAAATATAAACTAGCTGAGCATGGCTCATGCTCAGCTCGTGTTCGGCTCGTTTACACCGCTAGACGAGAGAATGCTATAGTTTTTAATTATGTTTATCTATGAAAATATATTATATGCTTTTGAGTTTTATCTATCTTAAGCCTCAGAAATCATGTAGAAAAATATAAGTTTTTGCAGTATAATGTTCATGATATTGCAACATGTGACAAGCCTTGCAATTGGTCGAGGAGCTTGATGGTTCCTAAGTTATATTATTTTAACAAACTTTAATAGACAATCTTGATAATAATAATTTATATTTAAAAAAATATTATCTTTGATCTTTAAGTAGACATTAATGAAGAAACCTTATGGAACGAAAAAATTATTACATTAACACAAAAATACATATGGTGAACCTCTCAAAGCACTCCCATTGCCAAAAGTGTATGTCAGTGGACCTCAATTTAAATTTTTTTGTTTAAAAAATTCCTGATTGGACACCGGACGCAATTTACGTCCGGTGTCCGTAAACGCTCTTATGCAACACATGATCGATGTGATACACATGCATAAGCGCACACAGTGCACATTTAAAAACAATTAGACCATCCAAGAGGAGTAGAAATCAAAAGTAATTCTTCCCAAAATAATAAATTTAATAACTTTAAATCTTATATTTGATGTAAGTTATTTTGATTCAATTTTTTTCATATTACATTGCATAAAGAAAATTAAATATGGAAAATAGAGATATGTACTGGGCTAATAGTATTGGATATGATCTGCAGTTGCTCATGTCCTCTACGTGGACGTCCCCGTCGGCACCGGCTTCTCTTACTCCGACACTCCTTCCGATTACCATAACTACAACGATGCCACCGTCGCCGCCGACAGTCTCCGTTTCTTAGTTAACTGGCTCGCCCGCTTCCCTGAATACGCCGGCCAAAAAATCTACCTCGCCGGCGAGGGCTACGCCGGCAACTACATCCCCCAACTAGCCCAGCTCATCCACAACCGCAAACGCTCCGGAAAATACCCTTCCATCAATCTCAAAGGCATCATCGTGAGCATCTCCCTTCCCTCACTACAGTCATGCACACAAAGTGTTTGATGATATAACTGTCCTGTTTTTCCTACTNATACGCCGGAAACTACATCCCCCAACTAGCCCAACTCATCCACAACCGCAACCGCGCCGGAAAATACCCTTCCATCAATCTCAAAGGCATCATCGTAAGCATCTCCCTTCCCTCACTACAGTCATGCACACAAAGTGTTTGATGATATAACTGTCCTGTTTTTCTTACTTTCGGCAGCTGCAAAACGCGGTTTTGGACGCTGAGGAAGACCGTTGGGGCTTCTTCGACCATCTTTGGAGCCATGGAATGCTGTCGCAGAGGTTGTATGACGATATAGAGAAACATTGCATAAAGAATTCGACGAGCAAGGGTTGCATTGCTGCGACACAAACCGCTGGAAGGGTCATCACTCCGCTTTATATGTTTGATCTCAGAGCTGAGCTTTGTTGTTCGACGGAAATCACAACTCCAAGACTACCTGTAAGTGGTTTTATAAGTAAATCATGGTGGTTTTGTCTGCCTGTCGTTTAATCTGTTGCACTGTTTCAGGTGGATGAGTACTACGAATGCCGGGAAAAGGAAGTCGCCGCCTATCTCGGATTGCCGGAGGTTCAGCGGGCGCTGCATGTGAATCCGGCGAAGGCGCCGAAGAAATGGATCCAATGCAACAGGTAATGATGCTAAAGGTTATTTTGGAATTGTCATTTAAAATTTTCAGCCATCCATAATTTATGAGTATATGAGAAACCCATTCGTTTATTATTATATTTTTTTCTTCATTATGAATCTATATATATATAAATATATATAGAAAATTTATATTTGGGGCATTTACATACCTTCCCCGCAATTATATTGTTTATATATATCAAACATCTTAGCATTCATATTTAAGCATACCACTCGATTTTTTAACGTTACATCAAAAATATAACCATTGGTATATGTATAAAAGTAAAACACAGCTTTTCATGTCCAGGTTTATGACACCAAGAAATATTAAACTTTAGGTGTTAGATATGTAAATACATAAGAAATGTGTGGTATGTATGTAGATTTTCCTGAAAATTTTTGTGAGAGGTGGGGTGAGCATTTCTTCTAAGACTAGTATTNGGTGGTTCCTGCTAAAACCAAAAATACAGCTCACACAAAAGAGAACCTAAGGAAATCATCACCGAGATTACTACACAAAAAAAAGTTTTCAAAGAAGCACAAATATGAAAACCAAAAGAACCAGTTAAAACTTAGTGATGGCATCTAATGTATGGAAGAGTGAAGGAGTCCCATGTAGCAAGAGTTTGAGAGAGGAGGGACCATATCCATAACCACATCTTCGATCGTAGCACCATGCTTAGCAAACCAATTTACAAGTTGATTTCCTTCTCTTGGGATATGGCTCCACACAATATTTAGAGATTGCATACTAGCTTTAATACTTTTAACACATAACACGATATTTTAGGAAATTAGTTTTAGCCCCGACAAGATATTTGTAAAATCAAGAGAGTCATATTCAACGTATAAATATTTCCAATTAAACAAAAGAGCAATATTAATAGCTAACCATACTATCCAAACCTCCGCCTCAATAGCACAAGAAGCAACACAAGGAAAGTGAAAATACAGAGACATTTACCTTCAGGGTTATGAAAAATACCTCCAACACCAGCAGAGAAACCAAACCAACTGCCATTCATATTAATTTTAATCCAAGGGTATAATTGGTTTCCTCCAAACTACTTGTTGCACTAAAAAAATTCTTTCCCTACTACTAATAAGATCTTTAAAACCGTTAAAATAAAAAAATTGCAGTAAAATAAGAAGAACTAACATTCCCATAGCACATAATCTTATTAATATAAGACATAATATNTTGCAGTAAAATAAGAAGAACTAACATTCCCATAGCACATAATCTTATTAATATAAGACATAATATTCGTGATGACTTTCTCCCCCTTCATCACAATCTCTTCATTTTTTATTGTGTTTCTAGCCATCCATATGAACAACATTGATAAATAAGGGACTACTCCATAATATGCCTAGAAAGGTTTCTATATTTCCAAATCAGCAAGCACTGTTGGAAATTAGACAACTCAGTAGTAGGTGATTGTACACATCCTCCAACACCTTCCAAATGAATTTAGAGTAACTGCAAGAGAAAAAACATGGTTAAAACACTCCTCCTCTAACTCACACAAATGGTTGTGAGAAGAGAGTCTTAACCCTTTCAATTTTAATGCATCATCCAATGACAACATCAAATGATAACACATCCAATCAAAGAATGACATGGAAGGTGATAATAACTTACAATAAATAGCCTTAACTCGATCAATATTTACCAAGATGTGTAGTTTAGCATAAATAGTTATAGTAATAAAGAAGAAATTTTGACATTTCGTAATCAATGAATCTTTCTGAGATTTTTCAATTAGGATCTTGGAGATAGTATATGTGGTGTCAGAACCCACCCAATGATTCGGTGGATTCATATTCCAACAATTATCAAGCCAACAATGAACAAATTTAATATCATTCTTGATAGCCACCTCAACATCCATATGATGAAGGTTCTCCATAAACTGGTTATCCCTCCAAAAAGAAACATTACCTTCTCCAAGATTCCAACAGAAAAATTACTCGGCGGATTCATGAGCTTTCAATTTTTTCTAAATTGGACTACTATATTTCTATATAAAAATTTTATCAACTCCTAAAGAAACTCATATACATCATCTACTTATTTAGTTTTAAGAGATTGAAGTGTCACTTAAGGACAAGTAACATTTTAAGTTTGGGGGATTTTGATACACCTAAAATATATAGTATTTTTATACACAATTTTATACCTATTTATTAGATATTGCACTTTAATGAAAGGTATTTGTGTGTTTTTCTTTCAGGTACAATCAAATGGATGAAGAATGCTAAAATGAGTGAAAAAAGGTCAAATTTGCAGCAAAAATGATGAAGATGCAAAACTGAACTAGGCCGCCTAAGCATCCAGGACTAGCACCTAAGCGCCAGTTATTCAGAAAGAGCCGCACCTAAGTACCAGGTACCCCGCGCTTAAGTGCCAAAAGTAGTTATTTGATGATTTATTGAATTTTAATGAATTTTTGAAGAGGTGTTTGAAGCAACCCTTGGTAAAAACATGGGAAATAGTCCATGGACGTGAAAATTCATTCAATTGGCTATTGAAAGGAGGAACTTCTAGAAGATTCATTGAATGGATACACATTTGAAANCGCCTAAGCATCCAGGACTAGCACCTAAGCGCCAGTTATTCAGAGAGAGCCGCACCTAAGTACCAGGTACCCCGCGCTTAAGTGCCAAAAGTAGTTATTTGATGATTTATTGAATTTTAATGAATTTTTTAAGAGGTGTTTGAAGCAACCCTTGGTAAAAACATGGGAAATAGTCCATGGACATGAAAATTCATTCAATTGGCTATTGAAAGGAGGAACTTCTAGAAGATTCATTGAATGGATACACATTTGAAAAGACACCAAGGCACCTTTTGGATTTTCATAAAAACTTGGATCACCAAAGAAGAGAGGCCAACCATTAGACATCCACAACCACCATTAATTGCCGCCGCCGCCGCCGACCACTTTCTTTTTATTTTGAGGGTTAGTTTGTATTGTGAGTGAAGAAAGAGATTTCAAAGGAACTTCATGACATTTGGTTGATAGGTTTTGAGATAATTGTTTTTCTTTATGACTACATTAAGTTTTAATTTAGATTTCTTGTCTGTGTGTGTGATTTCTACTTTTAAACTCATGTGTGATTTTATTTTCTCCATGGATTATGAGTAGTTTTCTTTATCTTTTGTCCTTAAAATGATAAGTGATTAAGTATTTAAAAGAAGTTGTGTGAAGTATTAGACTTCAATGTTGGAAGAATTTGTGATGATTTGAAACCTTGTCTTCATTTACTTCTTGATTTGGCCAATTAAGATGTAATACCTGTTGTGAGAACATGTAAGATCCAAGATAGTATTGTCTCAGTTAACAAATGGTTAGAATCACATTTTGAATTCACGTATGAGAATGTAGTTCATGGGATTGAGTGTAAATAAATAGGGAAATAAACTTTTCAAGGGTGTAGAATTAGAGGACTTTAGAGTGACAAGCTAAAGCCCTCAATTTGATTTATAGTTTTAGGTTTTGATATGAGATGTTAGCCCCCAGGTGGAGGGAGAAGAGGGAACTCTAGAGTGAGAGCTAGTATCTTCCCTACCTAATCATTCTTTAAGACTATTCAAACTATAGATTGACCAAGGTTCATTATAACATCTCTAGTAAGGTTAAAGAATATTATTGCTTCTATTTGGCACAACACATTTAGCATACTTCCACAACAGAATTTCTATACTTATTATTGATTCATGCTAAGGAAAAAAATATTTTACTTATATTACCTTCATCTTGCAAATATTTAGTTAAGTTAATTAGTTGTTTACTTTATTTTCATAAATCAAAAATTACAAAAAGAATCAAATTTTCATTCCTATTATAACACCTTAAGTTTAAATAAGAATATTTTCCTAAGTAGATTTTTGTTATCTAAACTTTCTAGCTTTATAAAGTGCATATTGCCTATTTCTCTATGAGTTCAATATTTGCAGCTTAATCAAAAAATCTTATATTACTTGATAAAGATATGTATACTTGCGCAGTATCTCATATTTAAATATTATAACCATATTCTAATTTACTTCACAGTGAAAAACTCACTTAGCTTTTGCCTAGGATCAAGTTTTTGACACTGTTGCAAATTAGGAATCACTATTAAGGAAAATAAGCACATAATCGCATACATCGCATTTTACATCTATAAAGAAAGTCAGGATTACATATCACTACATTACAATCAACCAAACCTTATCACAATGTAATGTGCCCAAATAAGGTTATTCCATCACCAATGGATCCTAAAAAAGGAGAGATTATGATTTTTGTTGAGTGATACAGAGAAGGGGGTGTATCCTTCCTCAAGTTTGCTAGCATAAGAGATTTCCCTTCTAAGTCATGCTTTACTTAATCAAGGTTATTAACCAAGATCACATCGTGATGGTGCCCAAATAGAATTACTCCAACACTGATGGATCCCTAAGAGATACAAGACCTATGAAAAAGTTTGAACAATTTCAAACTAGTCATAAGGATCCCAACTTTAAGGACAGTGAAATCAAGCATGGTGTACCAAGGACTAAAGGGATTTACTTTCAATCACATGAACACATTAGTATGGAAAGCACAAAGAATCACTTCCATCTTAAGAGGTGAACAAGGTGATTAGATT
>JXCR01105097.1:322543-335369 GCA_002079205.1 Phalaenopsis hybrid cultivar
AGAAATTTTTGGAATTTTTGGATTTTTGGGTCATGGAGGGGTATCTTGGTAATTTGGCCATTTTTAAAATTTTTGTCAATTTTGGCAAATTCAGATGTATTCAAGATATTTGAAATGTGTTTTGATCAATTTTGGGTATTTTGGCAAAATTTAGGAATTTTAGCCAAATTTGGGTCCCATGGGCAATTAAGTAATTTGGAGGTGCCTAGGGGCAAAAGGCCAAGTTAGGCATTTCAAGTGCAATTGGGTAGAGAATCATTCTGAATAAGTCATAGACCAATGTATTATGAAGATATTGTGTACCCTAGTTCCAAGTCAACACCTAGTGTCAATCCTAAGGCCAAGTAGCCCTATAGGAACTTTTCTTGAGCTTCCCCCATAATGATCTTACTTACCAAATATTAGAGGTTAGAACCAATATGTGGGACTTCAAGTTCAGTAAAGAGAAGAGTTTTGAGTTTCTAATGGTGAGAGTAGCCTTTCTAGTTTTCTAAGACTAGTCTATAGAAAAGTCCTATGATTAGACCTAGGCTACTAAAGAAGTTTCTAGACCTCAACCAAAAGTGAGGTCAACAGTGCCACATCCTTATTTATTAGACATTAGACACAAGCATCACAATTATTTCATCAAGTCACCGTGGATAAATTTTATATGACTCCGACTTATATATGAATATTTGTTCATACATGTATAAAAATGAGACATTGGAATGGAGAGAGAAGGCTCAATCTCTTTCCTAGCTTTTAAACGGATCTTGCGTCCTAACTCTCACGGAACCCTTTTTATCCCCTCTCTTCGTTAAATCATCTGTTTCGCGTTGTTGAAAAAGTATCAGAAAGCATAACTTATGATTCTGCCCGGTGAATACATTCATCATCTTCTTTCTATTTCCCTACACCTGTCTCTCCGACTTGTGTGAACTCACAGATATTTTGGGGCCCAGAGTCCTTCAAACGATTTCACAATTATAAATATAAATATCAAAATTTTGAAATTAGATATGTAAATACACCAACATTGAGTGGTATGGTACGTATATAAATTCTCCAAATGAACGGAAAATTTGTCATGAAATTAGTTCTTGTTAGTATCTACCTCTTCTTTTATNTACGCTTTTTTAAATTTGAACTCTTCACCACAAAAAACTTTGTTTAATTTTTGAAATTTTACTTTTGAAAGTTTAGCATTTCATTTAATTAACTTAGTCTTTTAAGTGCATTTTATTTAGCATTCACTCATTTATTATAGATTTAAATTTCATACTTCACTTTTGTAGTTTAAATTATAGTTTACATTATAATCTTGATATTTTACTTATAAGCATTTCCAACTTTCCTGTGGGATCGATATCTAAGACTCCGTTAGAGCCCTTTATTACTTGAGTGATATATATACTTATGTTATTTTTAGGGGATTTGACAGTTTAAAGACTTTTGAAAGATAAAAATATTTTCAGTAAAGTTATTTTTTTTCAGTTTAAATTACATATTTACTATTGTATCTGTTTGTATTTTATAATATTGAAAAATATTTGCAAAAATAACACACTAAATCCACCCGCATCACAGGCCCCATGGTTTTTTCACTGCTAATAAGGGTTTTAAGAAAGGTGATCCTCTATCCCCCACTCTTTTCGTCTTGGCTATGAATTATTTATCCAGGCTGCTTGATAGCACAATTCCCTCTAATTTCTCTATTTTTTTTCACCATAAGTCTAATCTGCCTATCAGTCAACTCATGTATGCAGATGATATCATTCTGTTTTTCAGGGCCACTAAATCTGCTGCTAAGCAAATTATGCATTCTCTTGAGGACTTCCAACAGTGCTCTTGCATGGAATTTAGTCCCATTAAATGCAACTTATTGTTTAGTTGTAGAACTTAGGATCATCTCAAACAATGGATAAAACAAGTCATTGGGTTTTCTATTGCTTCCATTCCATTCATATATCTTGGGGTCCTCTCATCAAAGGAAGGGTAAAGCATGTGCAGTTTAACAAGATAATCACCAAGATTGATGCCCAGCTTAACTGCTGCTCTAGTTCCTTCCCCTATAATGAGGGTAGAATTACCCTGCTAAAGAGTATCTTAACCACCTTCCCACAGTATATTTTACAGATGTTTGGAATGAAGAAAAGCACTCAGCTCCATTTAGAGAGATGTTTTAACAGATTCATATGATGATGACAAAGAAAACAACTCCACTGGCCTAGCTGGTAGAAATTTTCAAGGCCAATTGTTGCTAGGGGACTGAGGTTTAAAGGGCTTCCTCAGTTGTCAAAAAATTAATCTCTATAAGCTTTGGATTAAGTTCAGGCAGCAGGACTCACTTTGGGCTAACATCCTGTTGGGCAAATACTATAAGGGAACTTATCCCAATCTGGTAGTCAGAAAAATTGGGGAGTCTAAACTTTGGGTCAATCTCCTCAATATCAAACAACAAACTGAAAAGCCGTTCTTAAGTGATTTGAGACAAGGAAAAATCAACTTCTGGTTGGATAAATGGTGTCCTGATGATATGTTGCAACCTCTTCATCAGAATTTCAACTTTGATTTAAGGGTGGTAGATTACTAGGAGGTGAGCAATTCGTCCACTGATTTGTTGCATACCATGTTGACACACTCTTCTACCGAAGCTATATCTAAAATACCCATTGATGTTACAAGAAAAGATTCAATTGCTAACTTTATGAATAAATCTCAAAGTCTAACCCAAGCCATATATTCTTAATTGTATCAGTGGGTTTTAGTCCCTTGGGCTGACTGTATTTGGAACAAATTCCTCACTCTTCCTATGTCTTTCTTGGGTTGGATATTTTTCCACCATTTTCTGCATATTGATGATATCCTTAAACTCAAAGGGTTGAGCGGTCCCTCTAGGTGTTGTCTATGTCTACAGGCAGAAGAGTCTTCTGCTCATCTTGTTTTTCAGTGCCCTTACTCTCAAAATATTTGGAAAGAATTCATTAAATGCTTAATAATTGATATAATATTATTGGATTGGAATCGGTTAATTCTCTGGTGGACTAGCTAGGCTAAGGTAAAGTTGGGTATAATTTCATTTATCTTGTTACCGTTCATTTGGATGGCCAATAATCGGGCTAAAACTTATAACTGCCTCACCCCTTCTCTAAAGTTTTTTTCTAACTGTAAGATATTCCTTCTCAAACCAATCTCTTTGAAGAATTTTCCTAATATCACTTCAGCATGGTATAGTGGCTCCTACAAACTTGAGGTCACACAGGTGCTTTGGGCCTACCCACCCATTTATTAAGGTCAACACTGAAGGTAGTTATTTTGATCAAGGTGCTAGTATATGGGGAGTTTTTAAGGACCATGCTTGAAGGTGTCTCCTTTTTATACTCTTCCATTTCAGTCAAGGATGCTCTGGAAGCCGAGGTGGCTACTGTTTTCTTGGCCATTAAGTTAGCAACTCTTAACAACTGGGGAAATTTATAGGTGGAGATGGATTCCTCCTTACTTTTGAGGGTTTTCACTGTTGAAGATTCTTATCTTTGGCACATTGTTCATTGTCTTAAGAAGATTAAGGCATTGAGGACTCCTTCTCCCATCTACTTTACTTTTAAATATAGAGAGGGCAATTGTCTCGCTAACTGGTTGGCCAAGTTTGGGAATGCTTCTAACTCAAATCTTGTTTCTAAAACCCCTTCTTCATATCTTGCTTTCATTTGGGTGGGGACCGTTTAAATGTCCCTTACCTTAGGGTTTGTAATTTAATTTTACTTAATTAGATTTATCCTTTTCTGTTTAATTTATATATGTGTGTGTGTGTGTGTGTGTGTGTGTCTGTGTGTGTGTGTGTAGGTTTTGCTGTTATGAATGTGTATAACATAAATTCTTTGGCGGTGAGCTTGTTTAAGGTGCCTACTAAACTTGAACTAGCTCTAGTTGGCCTGACCAGCTTCTTTCAGCCCGACTAGCTTCAGTCGACCTCATAGGTTTAAGCTGGCTCAAGAGGTGCATGTCAACGCATCCATCTCTAGCTGAAATAACCATCTTTATTCAATTTGACCATCTTCTACCAGCCTACCCAACTCCATTTAGCCTCATCCAATCAAATCGACAAGCTTTAGTTGGCCCGATAGGTTCTAATCAAGTCGATTACCATCATTAAGCTTGTTTGGCTGCAATTGGCTTGCTAGCTCGGGTTAGCATGATAGGTTCCAGTCAACTCGATTATGAAGGTTCCTTACTAGGACAAAAATCAGCACCCTCGGGTCACACTGCAAATGTATTTGTGAAATATTCATAGCTTAAATAATCATTAATTTCCATTCTGAAGCATTCATCATCTCTTCCTATTGTTGGATATCTCATTGAATATGCAATAATAAAGGTGACCTCTTGATCGCTAACTCTCATCATCAATTGTCCATTCTGCACAACTCTTAAAACTTTTACATTGGCAATAAATGGATTTCTTAAAATGATTGAAATTTCTTGATCATTTTAAAGGAAACGAAGTACCTCACTTTTTTTAAATGTATGATTTGATGACCTTTTAGGTGATATGCATATGTGACACATACGAGCTCAGAATTACATTATTTAAAGACAACAAATAACCTTTTTTTAATAAAGTCTAGTGTCTTCTTGTGATGACTGATTAGTTAGTTTATACTCTGTTCTCTGACACCTCACAGTTTTATAAAACTTGTATTAGTATTTGTACTATTTTGTATCATTAATGTTGCATCTTAATGTTTGTGTTTTGTTGTTCTATACCTTAAAAAAATATTAGCTTGAAGACTTTTGATACCTCTAGAGTATTGTACTGCTATTGTGGACTACAATGTTCCTTGTTTACTCCGACATAGCAATATAGCTACGGGAGACAATTTTAAAGGTGTAGAAGAAGTAGAACAAAAAGTAGTGACTTCTTAAGTGGGTGGATGGGATTTAGGATTCCATCACCGATAGTTATTTCGCATGGAGAGTTTCTTTGGAGAGCGTTATCTTGTGATATTAACCAAGTGCATTTTAAAAATAATATTGTCATATTATTAATTGTTATTTTAATGGTCTTTTGTTTTATTTTGATTGTCGTGTTACTCCTTGTTTATTGAGATATATGTTTTTATTTTAAATAATTTAAACTTGATATTTGCTTTCAAGTATGAAATATACTAGTAAGATTAGTTGTGTTATAAACAACACTATATGTGCATAAAGGTAATTTTTTTCAAAATGAGAACTGCCAAAAACAAACAGACAACCCAGCTTCTCTGCAACAACACCTAGCACAGCTGCCTTGCGACAACTTTTTAATAAGTTGCAGCTACGGCAAACAGACCATAAGTCTGCTAATCACAAATCGTTCAAGTTATTATTGGACTAACAAAGGATTTATTCGCTTAAGAACGCAGTACAGAGATCTATCAACTCCAAAGTGATACAATAAACTAACGGAAACTCATAGTCAAGTTGGAAATAAACCAACTCTTACATAACACTTATAATTTAATATCTTTTTAGGGCAGTTTTGCCAAGCAGCTTATTATTAACTATAGTCAACAACTTGAAAGCTGAAATGCATTATTATTTCAGTACTTAATAGATCACGTCCCATCTCGGCATCTCACTTTACTCTGTGACAAGAAAGCCATCGGATTAACAAAGCTGTAATCAATAACTGCCGAAATTAATTGACATAAAAACAAATATGAGCTCCATGTTTTTTGAAATTTTTAGATTTGCGTATGATGAATATATATAAATAATCAATCAATATTTATTATAAGGAATTGTATAAATTTCCCAATTTGTAATACTCATTTGTGATCGAAGTTTAATTTGATAACTGTAAGTTACAATTAAAAAAAGCGCCATTTATATAATTACCATTCAATTCCTATTTATTTACATGTCTAACAAGACGATTTTATTTTTGTTTACATTTTTACGAACCAANAATGAAATGTGCATTTTACTATTACCACCACAGGTAAATCTAAGGGTATGTTGAAGCTCTGCCACCAACTTGCCAGCTCATGTGACCCAAAACCGGGAAAGAAAATGAGTGCCTCACCTAGATAAAGTGGAACACTCATTGCATGAAAATGCAAAAAAAAAAATACAAATCAAGTTCAATTGGCAAGTGAGCCCAAAAAATTTGACACAATAAGGTCATTATGATAAGAAAGATACAATAAGACATCACGATGTAACAAATGGATCAAAGAAGCTCACAATACAAAAGATCATAAAAGGCATACAATGTGTAACCTTGAAGAAGAAGGACAACACCATGAGTTTGTGTATATGATATCGAGTTGCCTAACTTATATCCCAAAGAGGAACATAACTGGTGTCATGGCACCACTAAAGCATCACCAGAGCCCTTTTAACTCTAGGTACAACAATGAAAAGCCACACAACATGTAATAAACATAGAGCCAACATGCAAGCATAATACCTGACATGACAAGTAAAATAATAAAAAAAAACATATTCAAAAATATGTGTGAATATTAAAATATGCTAATGCAACAAATGTAATAATAAAACTAAAGAGGTCATGTTGGCATATTGTGGGAACATAACCACATCATAATCCCTTCGATCTAAAGGTAAAGGAGATTGACACCATGACACTCAAGCGTGGCGCTTATGTGTCATTCTCTTTGATCCTCAAACCAAAGCAAAACTATACCTAAACTCTAGAGCCCTATATGTAGATGCCTACCCCTAAATAATGATAAGGTTTCAAAAATTTCCTACACACCTCATCAGATAGCCTGAACGAGTATGCATCACAAAAACAAAATACTTATAACAATCAAGATGGTAAAAGTGTGATTACTATAATTTTGACAAATTAGCCAGATTAAAGAACCTCCACCCTTGACGAAGGGTGTACCAACAATTTGGGATACAAATCCCCAAGTCTCCATCTTATAAAGGCCTAAAATCTTGTTTATTTGGGATAACCAAACTTGAATAATATAGCAAAACCAAAATGAGGGTCACTTCCCATAGGATCAGGTGTACTAAAATGAGGGTCACTTCCGAAGGCTTACCCACCTAAGAAGTTTAAGAAGCTGGTCAAATGTTAGACTGAGCCAAACTTGACTAATCAAATTCAACTCATGATAATTGTACTCTAATACGTGAAGTGCATTGATTATGCATAAAATGAGAAAACTCTTTGGATTAGTCCATGATGCCACAACTTCACCAACAAAATCACGACATTAAGTCGAAGCAGGTCTAACCTTTAGTATCTGGGAATCAACTAAAAATCCTATGATTTTTAACCTGAGCTAGCATCCCAACTTCCAAAGGACAATACTGTGACTCTAAAAGAAAATTTTGAAGCCAACATAAGGCTACTGTACTAGAAAACCATATGATGGCTCTTTACCATATAATATGGACTCGACATCACGGTGCCAAAGTATGGATCTAAAATTACTAAATAAACTTAACAAATAACAATACTTAAGAAAAAAAAAAGTAATAAAAACTAAAATAGAAAAGGTGAAAAAGAACATTGCATTAAAAAATAAAACTTATATGAGTATACAAGGAAAAGCTTGAGGTTAAAGCCAAATACCAAAAGTCGATACCCCTATTCTTCTCTAACTTAAATAATCAAAAGCTTTTGTAATTGAATTAAGGTAATTTTATTCAAAATAAGAATATTTAAATAAAGATTATAAGTTATTCAAAATAAGAATGTTTAAATAAAGATTATAAGATTGACTGAAGTTAAAATTTTATAATCACTTATTAATTAAATATAATTTAGTCAAACATGCACGTAGGATGCTTAAGAACCTAGTGTCAAAAGAATTTAATTTAAGTAAAGTTTTGGTTATTATTGGTTTGTAGTGATTATGTTTTTAATAATTTATGTGAACTTCAGCTATACACTATGTTATTTAGAAGATGTTGATTCATAAGATAATGGCTACCTAATTATTCAATGATAAATAATTAGATAAGAGATTGTTTGATGATAAATAACATGTGAGTTTGGGGGATTTATTTTGTGAGAAAAATATAAAATAAATTGTATAAAAAAGTAAATGAAATTATTAGTTTTATTCAAATATTGTACTAATTAATGCATTGTCTAGAAAAATCCTTAGGAGAAGGAAGATTGAAGAGTTTGGGATTTGAAGCACTAGCCTCATATCGCCACCATCCAGCATGATAATGCAATATTGAGGATTTTCCAAATAAGTATTCTCAAAGCAAGGCACCACAATGCCAATCCAAAGCACCATAGTGCTAACATACAACGTCATAGTGCTAACCTCCATAGCACCATGACACTGAGCCATATTTAGTTTAGAAGCTAAAAGTTAGGCATCATTATGCATCAGTGCTCATTTTCAACCCGCGATGCTAGTCACAATATCGTCACACCCATTTCCAAAGAGCTACAGTGACAACACAAAGCTACCATTATTAAAGTAGTTAGAAAGCTCATCATCGCATCATTATCATATGAGCATCACAATGATGTACCAGTGGTGTAGCATTTTATCGTTAACACCACTGTATAATGAACAAGCTAGATAGTTTTATATAACCAGTCCACGGTCATAACGGTGGTAATTAGAGTTAATTGACTGGACTATATGCTAACAGGGTTGAGGGGGATATATGAGAGTGCATAAATGGATTGTAAGGGAGGAGAGTGAGAAAATTGGAGAGAGTGTTTTCTCAAAATTTGGGTGAGTGGTGTGAAAGTGTGTGTGACTGTGAGAGGGAGTGGCATAGGACGTTGGAGCATTTTTTTGCAAGTGGACGAGCAGATCAAGACATGTACCTAGCAAGATCTAAGAAAGAAAATATGGCCATTTTCTTTTATACTTATGTATCTTACATTTAGTGAAGCAAATGCTTGAGATTGTATTAAAAGTGTTTAGGGGCAAATAGTTTCCTTTAGGTTTTAATATCTTTAAGTTAAAATCTCATAATCCTTAAATCTCTTATAGTTTTTTTTCACTCCAAATTAGCTTAATTGAGTATGGATAGTGGTCATACACGTATTTCATATGTAATGTTGCCTTGAGATATTGATAGAGCTCAGGACTAACATAGGGATTAGTTTGACTAAAATTCTATTAGAGTAGACATACATCTGATAGGTTCTAGCAAACAATGGAGAAATATAAATGATTCAATATTTTTGACACAATACACAAAGTCTTTTAGTGTATTGCATCTTAAGGATTATTTGTATAAGCTATTAACAAAGACTAAAAAAATACAGTTATTCTTGATTAATCAAAATTTTTAGTCAAACTTAAAATCGTGGATTTTTTGTGAAAATTAAACTATTTACCTTGCTTTTAAACTTTAATAATTTTATGTGTTGGATAAAAAAAGAAAAAGAATTTGATACTTATCTATCATATTGGATGAATTTGTAAAGTTCTCATGGGAACGATACCTGGCCAACCTAGTAATACCAAAAGTGATATGTATACTTACGTATACCTATTCTACGATCAATTAGCGAGAGTTTACAATAGAAAATCTTTTTTACGAAAAAAAAGAAATTGTTTTAACTTTATAAAGGCGTAGAAACAATCATTTGTAAAATANTACAAAAAAAAAAGAAAAGAAACTCTTTTAACTTTGTAAAGGCGTAGAAACAAGTATTTGTAAAAATAAACAATTGAATAAAAATTTAATTAAGCTATTCATAAATAAAGGCTAGAAAATTGTATTACTTCTGCCTTTGTAATTCAACATGGCCTTATAATGAGCTCGATGTTGTGTAAGGTCACAAATTTGATCAAATTGTCTAAATTTTTGGAGAAAAAAGATATTATAATTGGAGATTAACCCGTGCTTCTTAGGATACACCCATCCTTCCTAAATAGGTGCTTTACGTGATGAGTTAAAATCACTATCTTAACTCTTTAATCTACTAATGTGTATAATTGAACATTACGGCTAATGTTGGGCAATAAGCATATGAAGAGGTATAAAGTTTAATAATAGTAGCACAACAAAACTGAAATACCATATAATAAATGGAGTTAACTGAGCTAAAGGGTCCTTGTTAGGTCTTGCCTACTCATCTAAAAGGCATGAGTCTAAACAATCATCATTATAAGGCACAACTTATTAATCATCAATAAATCCATTATGATTATATTAGTTTAATTCTTTTTTAACCTTGCTAGCAATTTAAAATAAGATACATGTGATTCTTCCACCTTTGTTATATAATATAGCCCTATAACAAGTTTAGTTGTAACTTTAATGATTATGAGTTTAAGGGCGAACCTAGTTCAAATGACTTGGAATTACTAGGCCAACAAATTGGGCATGTCATCCTACATATGAGCTTATCTTTAAAGGTACAAAATAAATACATGCAAACAATGATTATGTTAATCTGTGTCTAACTATTTCCGAGTGGGATACTATTTTCGAGCATGATACAAACCAAGTTTTTTATCATCTATTACATAATCATATTACCAGTACAAGTGTTGAACATTTTTTAACTTCATATTAATAATTTTCTTTTGAAAATATTCGATCATCCTATTAATGCTTGTTCTTCTAACAATAATGAATAATTAAGCATATAGAAAGTTGATCAACCAAGTCTAAACTATCCATTAACTATGAGCTACACAATAATCCATCACTGTAGTGGCCATTTGCATGTAATCAAAAGCAAGTGTTTGGTAGATGCATTGGGAATTTTAAATTTATATGTATCATCACTATAATGTAATCATGTTGCCGAAGCTGAAATTCTAGATTTATATGTGATTAAAATATCCCATGCATCCAACATAAAATTAAAAAGAAACTTGAAAAAGGTCGAATTAGCACATATAGGGGTCAAATTAGCCAACATGCAATGCATAATATCCCATGATCCATGTCTTTGTTTGGAAAGTTTCCCACATTAATTCACATAAATATGGAGTCTATATCACTTGCTGCAAACCTTGCTATATTGATCACGACTCCGGTGGTAATCAGATGTGTGCTTGTACTTAA
This sequence comes from Phalaenopsis hybrid cultivar, assembly GCA_002079205.1. Taxonomy (NCBI): domain Eukaryota; kingdom Viridiplantae; phylum Streptophyta; class Magnoliopsida; order Asparagales; family Orchidaceae; genus Phalaenopsis; species Phalaenopsis hybrid cultivar. The sequence continues at coordinate 333,548 of JXCR01105097.1, forward strand.
CCTTATATACATCCTATATGACATCTCTGTTGTACCTAGAATAAGGAGGATGAATCACACATCTTATATTTAAGAGAAAAGCATTATCTATAAATATAAATTATCTTATAAAACAATTTCGCCATATCTGATCAATCATGGTGTATTATTGCGATTAGGGATGTAAACGAGCCGAACACAAGCGAGTCCAGACTCAGTTCGTGTTCGGCTCGTTTATATTTCGAGCTTAAAAAGTGTGTTCGTGTTCGGCTCGTTTGCTTAGCGAGCCGAACAGGAGCCGTTCACGAACAAAGAGTCGTTTTGACTACCCTAATCACGTAGTCATAAGATGTTAAGAATTGGGACGAAATTTAAAACATCATTTGAATCTAATTTAATAATTTTTATTATATTTTCTTAATTGATTATAAATCTTTGTAACATTGTAGTTAATTAAACTTTTTAAAATTACTACTCATCATATATATNCAATTTTTTTCTATGATAATTTCCACAATAAATAAATCAATCGAATGTGTCTTTTAACATATATTGTTCGAAAAAAAAAACTATAAATTATTGTGATTGTATTGAAATACGAGTTATTAAAGGAATAAAAAATTATTAAAAAAAGAGTGGATCCAAAGCTAAAATTAAATACAATTTGAAGCTTAGCAACATAAAAAGAAAACATAATTGGGAATATTTTGTCACATAATTGTCCCTTTTATGTATTTTATTTAATTTCATATTCTTACTTTAACTTTTTCCAAGCTTAGCCATTCTAATAAAAACACCTAAAATATTATGCTTTTTTGGTCTTTATTGTTTACAATATGATTTGAAAAATGCACATTTGGCCTCAGAGCAAATGTCCATCTAAAGAAGCACCTTTATATTTTACTTATTGGCAAGAATATTAAGTTATCATTCATTGGGTTTACTGATGCTTTCCTAAGTTTAGAAGTTTAATAATGGGCATTACTTAGATTTTTCTTATTTTAAATAAAATAGTTATTTATTTTAAAATTTCTTTCTTAGCATAAATTTTTAACACACACATATAAATTTTTTTTAAATTTAAATTTAAATGAATTGCCAAAGGCTATTAGACGAGTCTCGATCATCCCTAAGCGTGCTAAATATTTGAGTACCACACCCTACACATGGGGGGGATTCAAACTCATGATCTGAGAGGACTTACGACCTTCAGAGATGATACTCTACTAGCAGACCACAATACACGTGCGCGTAAATATATATATATATATACAAACAGATAAATTATTAAAAAGAAAATGTCTAAATATTCTTCTACTATTTTAAAATTAAATTGTAATAGTCCTCCATGATGATTATTTCAAACCTAATTTAAATTGTCTGCAGACTATTTCGACAATTCTATAAATTCTTAGGCTAGAAAAGTCTCATGCAAACAATTGAGGACTATTTTGACACATTACTCATTAAAAAAAAAATATTTAGTAATTTATATTTTTATTGTGAAACCTAAAAAAAAAGATAAAATAATATTGACACGTTAATTAGTGTCAACTCGATTATCATCTCGTATTTAACTAAGTCGGAGAAAATATTACATCAGTACTACGCACGTAAAAATAACATGCGTACTCAATCAAAATACGTCACGACATCTCACGCGGCAGAACAAAAAAAACGGCGCAGTAACACGGGGAATATTCTCTTCTGTGTTATTCATGTGTTATTGCGCGTTATTCATGTGTTATTGCGCGTTATTCATGTGTTATTGATGTGTTAATGTGTTATTATAACACCAAGAATATTTTCAGGATACAATAACACATGAATAACACACAATAAC
>JXCR01105097.1:339209-431884 GCA_002079205.1 Phalaenopsis hybrid cultivar
ATCATTCCAATCCCTACCTTCAAAGCAGAGATTTTTATTCGAGTCTCGAGCTAGAGAACGAGCCAACGAACCAGGGCGGCCACTGATGGAGAAATGCGAAGATTTGTCGGAAATGAAGGAGTGGTGCCGTGCAATTCCCAAGATAGAGCTCCACGCTCACCTCAATGGCTGCATCCGAGACTCCACTCTTCTGTGCTTTTCCTTCTCCTTCTTTCTTATCCTCTGATTCTTGTGAAAGTTTTGAGTTTTTTTGCTCTTGATTGAAGTTAGGTTTTTCCAATTGTCTGCTAAAGATTATAGCTCATTAGTTCAACCTCAGTGTTTAAAAAAACTAGCTATTGTAGGTTTTCCTGTACTCAATCTTTTTGATTCTCTTTGTTCATGGATTTCAGTTACTTCTTTTTATCAACTCCTACAGTCTAAATCCTTTATTCCTGGAATATCACTTTATAGGGTTAGTTTTGCTAGGCTTAATTAGTCTTAGATGTAAAGTAACATTGTATGGCTGTGCATGTTTAAAAATAGTTAATTAAAATTAGCCTTGAGGCATAAAAATGATTAGTTTATGTTGTGAGAGGATTGATTAATATGTTTATCCAGTGCTGATCCTCACAGCAATCATACCATGACTTTGTTCATCAGGCATACTTCTCTTGCCAATGATGAATTAACTCGTTAACAAATTAATTATGTTAGCAATTGTGGCTTAAACTGTTCATCAGGTACAAATCTTCTCTAATATTATGGTTTAGCTATTGCTATATGATCTACTCTTCTCACTGCTGAAATCGAAATATTCAGTGAGTGGTGAACAAATTTTAATTTTAGAGACAATTTAGTTTTTAGCGGAAGCTTTCTTTTGATGATTGGATCTGATATGAGGTGTTTTAAAAATCATCATGATTCTGATTTGTTTCCTTATCCTGGAGGATGGAATGTTGAGAAAAACTGTAGCAAAAAACTGAGATAAGGTTGCCATTTGCTTTTTGGTTTGTTTTTTCTTTAGGGGACCCAATAATCAAACACATGGTTATGTTGCGGAACCTTGATCAAATTTAGGGTCCCTTCGAGTGGTTGTAGTTCTTTTTGTAAATATAGTTGTAAAGTTATGGTAAGTAAAGTAATTTATTAGAAAACTACACTGTGAATTATAAATATTTATATTTTTCCAAAAAGTTAGACAACAATTTTCTTATGGTCACCGCATTTTAAAATATTTGATTGTAATAAATAACTTTTCATTACAAAAAAATTAAAGAAGCTGCCTGAAACATTTTCCAACCAAAACTGTGGTGACGATCTTAAACACAAACCAGGTAGAAAACTATCCCAAATAGACTCTTAGTCGTAAACTCACGTACAATTATATATGTGCATGTCTCGAGTCCATGTTATTCTTGCTTTGGGTGAACCATGTAATTTGTAAATCTCCAAATTGCCTTGCTTCAAAATTTGTATTTCGACACTAACTCCCCCTCCCTCGAAAAAAGAAGGTAAAATCTCTATATCGCCTTTTCCCGCATCAAACTAATGGTGTGGTTTGTTGGTGGAAAGCACATTATGTTGTAACTGGTTAATCATAAAAGTAAGGCAGTTAATTTGATAGTTCTAAGTGCATTGAATGCTTACTCTTTTTTCCTTTTTTTGTGGAACCAACTTTACTATCTTTTCATAATTGGCTTCATTATTATCTTTATATGGCTACAAAGTGGGGTCTACATTTGTCTTTGTTTGATTTTTCTGGCAAAATAAGTCGCATTTGTTTGCTTGTTACATTACAGGCATGGCCTACTTTGCTTTTATCCATTTATTTTTTATAAGTTGGATATGACAATCTTTCTTTTATAATTTATAATTTCTTACCGAGTCTTACTTCTTTATTTTGAGAGTTAAATAGGATTCTACAAAGTTTTTGTTTGTAAAACTTACTAATCAAGCTGTTAGTNAAAGACATAGTAAATTAGGGATGGATGAACGGTTTTACACTTTGAAATTCTGAAAATTCAGTTGTTCCTGCTTTATTGTGATTCTAATTTTTTCTTCCTAAGAATATCATGAATCCAATAAAATGAAATGTGGANCCATCAATATGAACATAATAAACCAATAATAGAAAAAAGAGGAATTTACACTACACAATTTTCATGTACTTACATATCGATACCGCCTAAACTTCAAAATTTTAGTATTTCACTTGCATAACACTGGAATCTTTATCACATCAATAATGTCACTATTACTGAACTTCTAAAAGTAAAATTTAGTTTTCCATACATAAACTTTGATATGTGTGTGTTTAAAAGGAATGGTCAGAGGTTATTATACGAGCCTCCAGTCACTCCTAATGTGTCTAACAATTCAATTACCACCCTCCTTAAGGCTCATGTTGCCAGAGGGGGGTTCGAACCCCCGACCTAAGGGGTCTTACAACAAGAATACCAACCACCATGCCGGGGCACGCGACATACACAGACACAGATATATATATATATTTGTGTGTGTGTGTGTGAATATCAAACTTTAGGTATCGCATATGTAAATACATAAAAATTGTAATATGCAAGTAATTTTTCTTAAAAACAAAGCAAAACTTCAGCGAAATATAGATGAATCAAAGTGCAACTGGGAAAGAAGTAAAATGTTAAAATAGCAAAATTTTTTAGCCAAAAAATAAAACAACATTAATTTGGCTGGTTCGTTAAAATAAGCATTCAACAATACAGAAGACAAGTTCGAAGATCAGCTTTTTAAATAAAGCATGACAGTTCGAAGTGATAAAGACAGTAAATGACAACAAAAGTCTACAGACAGTAAACGAAAACAAAAGTCTACAAACTGCAAAATCTAATCATCAATTGGGTTAATTGCATCCAAAATGATTATATATCTCCGCTTTCAGTTGTCCTTTTAAAACTATAATCTAACACAGGAAACTTAGTCTCATTTTCTTCTTTCTGGTCATACTCTGGCCCTTTTGTTGCTGCATGCTGGACACTTATATTGCTTGATATGCTCAGCCCTGGCAGGAGTTATCTTGACACATTTGCCATGAAACCATCGTTCACAAATATCGCAGCAGATCCAGAACTCATCGTTGGCGTAGTTATCACCACAGGCACCACATAAGGTATTTTCGTGTTCATTACCGTCCTCTTCATCCTCCTCTCCGCTTTCATTATAGTCCTTCAGGGAAGGTGATTTTGAGTTTTTTGTCTGTGGCTGGGACTGCAAATGGGAATGAATATATGAGGGTGAAATCTGATAAGATGAAGATGAACTGAGGTGTAAAGCAATGGAGGTATACCTTTGAGCTTGGTTTATTGCTTCTACTGCTGCTGTTGGGGGTTTTCTCCTTAGACAGCTTTTTGGGGGTTCCAGTCAGAACCTCAAAGATCGTTGGGAGATTGTTTATCATTGTAAATAGTCTCCTTCTGCAGTAAGTAGCAACACCAGAAGACATAGTAAATTAGGGATGGAAGAACGGTTTTACACTTTGAAATTCTGAAAATTCAGCTGTTCCTGCTTTATTGTGATTCTAATTTTTTCTTCCTAAGAATATCATGAATCCAATAAAATGAAATGTGGAGAAATTTGAGGACCTTGAGAAAGGTTATAACTTATAAGATGTCATATGTTGGAAGGGTGAAAGCCGGTATGCATAGTACTAAACCAACTGACGAGAGACAAAGTTCGTGGGGTGAAGAGATTTGATGAGAGGATAATTGCAATTAAGTTAATTATTAATGAACGCAAATTGTCGAGGTGGATGGGATCACTTGATAGAATGGTTTTTACAAGTTAATAATGAATGAGGGCATTAGTAAATGTTGCTAATGCTTATGCTCCCTGGACTTAGAAAGTTTGAAAATTAACTTCCAAGGAGAGAGATGCAAACTATTGTAATGTATATTCAAGGAAAGGGGGAAAATATATAGGGATTACAAACAAGGTGATACATATTACATATGGGTTTTTAGTAATATTCATGATGAGTGCAAAATAAGATGGAAATGCGATGAAAGAAAAGACATTTTAATTCATAGATGCATATAATATTTCGATAACAGACGTATTGTTTTAACCTGAGAGAGTACTTAGCTACTTTCAAACCAGACTCACTGAATGATGAATAGATTTGTTTTACTACATGAGAAGGAAAAAAATCTAGAAAAGAATGTAAAAAAACTCCAGAAAAAATTTTCATAACATATTTTAAAATAGTATTTATCAATATACATCATAAGATAATAAGGGAATTATTTAAAAACAATGAATTCCTTGTGAAGAGATGATGGAATTTGAAAGAAGAGAGTTGATAATCTTTCAAGAAAATTTGTTATGAGGGTTTAATTGAAATTATTGAGTTGAGTCAGACTTAACATGGGATTAGATGGTTAACTTTATTAAAAAGATTGTCATAAAAATTTAAATAAAATTTAGGAATAGATCATTCATATAGTTCTATTAAGAATATTGTCGTAGAAGTATTAGTAGAATCCATACATTAGTTTGCCTTTATTTCAAACTAAACACCCACAAATCATTTTTTTCTAAATGAACTTATATAAATAGCTTAATAAATATTTTGCGTGAAAACACACTACCACAAATTCAATCTCCTCAAAATTGAACAAATATTAAATAAATCATGAAACTCCAATCAATGTGAAATAGCAGTCATAACTTCAAGAATATATCTCACAAACAAAACAATGAGATTTACTCATCCTGCATAAGTTTTGCAATGGATATCTAGTCTAATTTATTCCAGTAAAGGGGATGCAAAAAACTTGGACACATCAACATTCCAAGACAATACATGAATATTTAGAAATTACGCACCTGCATTGCTCAGATGGAATGATGCATGTTGAGTTAACTATATAGGAAAAAAGTAAGAATTTCGTAATCTGAAATCCTTCTTTAAATACAATAAAAACAGCTGTCCAGTATGGTAAAAACATCATGGAAATAGATATTAAACATCCATCATTACGCAAGTACTGCGTATAATTTGCATTATCCTGTTACAATACGGTATTAAGATTTTCAAATTCACTATGAGAACTAAAAGCAAGACCACCATACATAAGTTTTTTAATAAGGAGCATAAATTTTGCATGAAACTCCCATCAATACAGGGTGGAGTTGATGTATGCAGCACTATCCCACATTTACACACAGAAATTTCTCTCCACATTAGGAAGTCATTTTCAGTGCTTTGCCTGTTAGAATTCCTATCTCTATACATTTCAAGTAGATTCAGATCAAACCAGTTTATCCCAATCAAGTAGATTCAGATCAAACCAGTTTATCCCAATCAATGCTACTCAGAATAATTGGCTTGATTATCCGTTTAAAAGAAAATATCTTCTACATACACAAGGAGTACATTGATCTCCCCATACTGCGATGTCCCTTTCTCGATTTAATTAGTACTTTAAATCATAAAAATAAGCCAATGGATGCCTGTTGGTTGATAGCAACACAGAGATGTTGGAATATGCTAAATTCACCCATTACAATATTGACAGGTAAATCAAACCCCAGCACCCCCCCCGACAACAAAAAAAATTCTGTAACAGGGGTACGAGGCGCTGATCATAATCATTATTAGCCATATTTATGCTGAAGTCAAATAATGGAAGTTGAAGTTGGTGCAGCGATGCCTGTCATCTACTAGACTACAAACTGATAGACACTTCAGACCAGTCATAAAAAATATAAAACCATGTTAACGCAAACACAATAGTAACACTAGTTCATTAAAAACAATGCACGTTGCAGACACAGGGCATTTGTAAAGTCCAGCTATGCATATTTCTAATGTTAGTGTTAGAAACCTTTATGGCANCCCCCAGCACACGAGGCGCTGATCATAATCATTATTAGCCATATTTATGCTGAAGTCAAATAACGGAAGTTGAAGTTGGTGCAGCGATGCCTGTCATCTACTAGACTACAAACTGATAGACACTTCAGACCAGTCATAAAAAATATAAAACCATGTTAACGCAAACACAACAGTAACACTAGTTCATTAAAAACAATGCACATTGCAGACACAGGGCATTTGCAAAGTCCAGCTATGCATATTTCTAATGTTAGTGTTAGAAACCTTTATGGCAATTATTCTAATTGCCATAAATTTTTGAAGCGGTTTCCCAATTGGAATGTTGGCTGCTGCTACCTTGTTGTGCCGGTTGTAATTGGAAGCTTGCCTGAAGTCTCCTGTTGTCCACCTGCTGGAACGTCTCCGCCTGCTGCAGCTGGAAATATTCCTATCGTTGCCTGCTACTTACATTTTGGATGTCCGCTGGCTGGAGGTGAATGGATAAAGAATAACTGCATTTAAATCTGGGTATCACTCTGGTTTTCCTGATTATGTGTGTGTTATTTTTCTTATGTATTTAGGTTACTTAGGTAGCTTTTTATTCATTCCGGCTCAAATAAAGATTCCAGATTATTGTCTTTACTATATGTTTCAATAGGAACGAGACAACTTTCCACATAAATTAGAATCGAAATAATATATTATATTCCGCGAGTACCAAATCAAAATGATACAATACAGAATATTTAAAAGATAAACACCTACAATTTGAGAGGTAGACAATCTCTCCCAAACCTTAACCATAAGATACAAGACAACAATCACAAATAATATAACCCTAAACATATTCAGCCATATTTATACCCCATAATAATAACTAATAAACGACTAAATTGTCTTTTTAGTTTTGTGTCTAACATAAGTTTTCAAATTATTTAGCGGGCAGCGCCATAGGCGCTGGTTTAACATTACTTCCTTCTCAAAAAGACATTGTTCCTTCAGCTGTTAGATTAAGTTGTGTGGCTCTCACATGACATCATGATCTGCCAATCTTTTCTATTTAATCAACACTTCTTCCCCACATGTCAATTCCTAGCACACCACTTTTAACTTAAGTGGCTCCAAGAAAATTTCCAAATCCTCATCCTCTCCCAGCAAGTTCCCAATGCATAATGCATAATCTAATGGAGTAACTATGTTCTTGATGTCTCTCAATATTTGATCAATTGCAATGCTTTTAGTGACTCCCATTGAACGGACCTCAACTGATCAACTGCCTTGGATGACATCAGCAGTTGTATTAGATATTTGACCTGTCCATGGATGTTGTAGCATGTCCCTTCCTTGAACTCTTCCAAATTCAACATTTATGTATTTGTGTTCCGTACAAGTAAGGTCTATCGCTGCTCGACATTAGAACTAGGAGTTCCTCTTGTAAAATACTCAAAAACATGTTTCACACTATCAACACGGTGTATGTTAAGATGTTCTGGTATTTTAGTCATCTACTCTCCATCTATAAGATGCAAAAACAACACATTTTCTGCTACCAACCACATATTGTATTTCCCAAAATAATTATGCAAGGCACTTCTATCATTCCAACTAAAAACAAAAATGGTAGTTTTTTTATCATTACAAAGTGTTGTAAATTGGTCATTCAAATCAATGTGAAACTCAAGCACCATCTCCTTAATTTGATCTCCTCCTCTTCTACCAGAAGATTCAACAAGCTCTATTAGCTTTGAATTGAAACTTTGAGGGTAGCGAAAGAGGCGCATACTAATTGAAAAAACCCCTAGTCTCAAAGTTATTGCATGCGCATGTTCCTGCAGTGGTGATAATCGACGTAGCAACTGGAATACTTCAACAAATTATTGCAGGATTTGTTGGATCGGTGTCAGAATCTCTGCCAACTCCAAGTCATATGTCTCTTCCATGTTATGCAATTTGATTAAGAATCTCAAATCCGCCTCCTATACTACTCTGATCATGATCTTGAGTGTCACCAAGGTCTTGCACAAATTATAGTCACCGTGAAGCGCTGCCATCTTGTCTCTCTGATGGAACTCCAATGTCAGAAGTTTCAAATCCATCTTAGTCTCTCCAAAAAATTGCAACCATTTCATACACAATCTTACAACAGTGCTCCCTAGATTCAAGAGAAGAAAATGCTTCATCACCTGAATACCTTGGAGTATTAAAATCGCCGCTTTACAGACTCTCCTACTCTTCTCCACCTGTCAAGCCCCCATAATGACTCCAAAACTTCCTGTGTAGATCATCTCAAGCCTCAATTCCTTCACTACTTGAGCTGACATGAAGTTGTGGTTGGCCCCACTATCTACCACCACCACTACACCATGCTCTCTAATCTGACCAAGAAGTTTCACAGTGTGGTTCGGTGTTAACTCCACCATCGAGTTCAATGAAACTTCTGACACATCCAAGTGAGAGTGTTCCTCCTCCACCACAAGCTTCTCTGTTTTTGAATCCCTTGCCACCTCGTCGCACACTATGAGAAGCTATAAGGTTGAATCCTTGCAACGAAGTCCTGGGGCAAACTTCTCGTTACACCATTAACATAACATCTTAGCTCACTTCTCCTGAAATTGTCTCTATATGGCATTTGAATGTCGGCCCCGATCACGGCCCATTAGTTCTGTCCCGTGGAGCCTCCCCCTAGAATTCCAATTTTGGAGTGTCAAGTATCGTTGTGGTTATAGCATTTTGATAAGGTGAGCCATTGGTGTTGCTCTTATTAACCCATTCTACTGCTTTTTTATCTTCAATCAGCTGCGCAAATTCAATAGTTTCCCCAATCCTAATGGTCTCGAGAGACGAATTTTTGCTCCAATCTCTGACTTCAACCCCTTCATGAAACTTCCTTCCAACACTACTTCCAATCCCTCCCCAAAAATTCAGAAAATATATCAAATTTATCCCTATAATTCATGACAGACCCTTCCTCGACCAATGCAACAAACTGCTCGTGTAAATGCCCTTCCCATGTGGTTCTGAAATGCTCCAAAAATCTAGCTTTGAATTGTTTCTATGTTTTGATTGGCTGACATTCTCTCCATTGATACCAGGCTAGAGCCTTCCCTTCCAAACACAAGGCCATCGCCATCATTTTTTTTTTCCTCCTTCAGCCCATTAACAACAAAGTATCCCTCGACACAATAAAACCAACCAAAGGCATCCCCTCCTTCAAAGAGAGGCATCTTCAGTTTCTCATAAAAGAGTCTCCTCCGCAATTTTCTCAACAAATATTCGTTCTACACATGAAGTGGGGTTTGGATTCCCTTCGTTGACATATATTGATTTCTCTTCTTCCATAAAGCTGGCTCCACCCATAATCAGCTCGCTCTTCCCCATAGGCTCCTAAATCACCCTCCAACCAAAAAAGTTGTCACCGTAACCCTCTATCAAGATCCCACCCATGGTGGTTCCTTGCTCCAGATCAAAAATTTTCGAATCAATCTTCTCCAGTCCTGAATTGTATATCAACTCATTCCACATTTTTCCACTCATTCCAAAACTCCAGATGTCGCGCAATTCACTCCAAATGTCGCTCAAATCATCTCCCGACTCCTTCGATTGATCCAGCTTGCTTCGGTTCGTTCCATTCATCTAGATGTCGTGTTATTCCTTTCAAGTGATGTAGCTCAAGTCCGCTCCTAATTCTTTTGTTTGATCTCGTGGCTCCAAATCCACTCAAGGCATCAACACTGCTCTGATGCCGTTGGAATTCTTTTGATTGCTGCCACTTGCATCCAGATGTCGATCGATCCCATGGTGGGTGAAGGGGGGTTTGTGTGAAACCCCACAATCTTCTTTATCATTTCTTTCAGGGTCATGAATCTCCCCTCCATGAATGAGATTTGTTCCTCCATGGCCATGAAACGCTCCATTCCATAGCTAATTTGGCTCACCTCTCCCACCAATTTCTCCTCCAAGGCATCTACTTTCTTGGCCTCCATTACTCTAAGGAAGATTTTTTATCACGAAGGTGAAACTATTATACGGCATGATTTTGTCGTTGGCTTCGCAGCTAGCTCGAATCATGATTGTATCGTGAGTTTCGATCACGACGGTATAACACTATACACCGCAACCCTGGCGTTGGCTTCCTAACTAGCTCAAATCATGATTGTATCGCAAGGTTTGGTCACGAAGGAGAAACCTCGTTAGTTGTGATGTCGTTGTTGGATTCCCAACTAGCTCGAATTGTGACTGTCAGTCACAAAGGCGGAATCCTATATACTGTAATCCCAATTTTGGCTTTCCAGCAAGCTTGAATCGTGATTGTACCACCACTACTCCCAACATGTAGCTCGAATACCAATTTAACAAGAACGAGACAAGCTTCCACACAAATTGGGGGATAAATAATAGATTCTATTATGTTGATTTCAAATTAAAACGAAACAATTTCAAATACATAAAAGATAAACATCTACAATTCAAGAACAAGGAAAAATCTCACAAACTCTAACCCAAAGATTTAAGAAAACAATCAAACATAACATTTCCCTAAACATACTAATTCTTATTTATAGCCCACAATAATAAATAAAAAGTGACAAAATTGCCCTTTTAGTATTGTAACTAACATATGTATTCAAATTATTTGGCGGACGATGACGTAGGCTCTAGTCCAAGAGTTTACTTCCATAAGATCATAGGAGTCAATTGTATTTAAATACTTGCGATTAAGCTAGAAAAGCACCACATTTTTTTTTTAAAAAAAAAGATTTCTTATTTTCTATCTTCTTCTCATTTTATCTATTTCCTGGTGATGAAAGATAGTCCATTGGTACAAAAAATCCCTACCTAAACAAAGATTGGGAGAAGGGAAGATGACGTGGGTGCGTGAGTTTCCAGCACAAGTGCGGGAAGCGGGCTAGCCAGTTGAACCAGCTAGCATAGGAGAGTCGGTCCAAGGCATCTAATGAGGAGATCGATCCAGGGGAAGGGTGGATCGATCGATATTTGGAGGAGAGAGTTCTGACGTCTTTCCTTTAGTGTCTCCCGTTCGGTTCGAGCATTCATCTTTCCTCTCTTGTTTACCGCCTAGTTAAGGCTATATGTATGTCGGTTTGCTAAGAGTCTTGAGGTCTTTGTTGTGTTTGCTTTCGATTTCCTATGTAGAGTCCTTTTTTCCTTTTGTAAGGATGCGTCCAGAGGTGATGGTGCTCCAGCTTATCATATTCTGAAATGGTGATTATATCTTCCCTAACTCTTCTCCTCCGCTTCCCTTAGCAGCCGACCACCCCAACAACTTCCCCTTACACTGTCGAACCCCCTTCCTACTGCAGCAACCTACTGTACGGCCTTTCAGGTCCCTCTCGATAGCCAGCTAGCACCCCTACAACAGCCCTCCTTGTTATCCGACCCTCTGCCCTCCTAACCAGCATTTCATTCATCCTTCTCAGCTCTCCCAATCGAGTGCTCCTCACCCCACTTCCGCAACCCTTGTTGTCCAACACCTTCCAGCCACCAGTCACTTATGACCACACTTTATACTTATTGTCCTCGCAATTCTGCACCTTTCTCTTGTTGTCATCAACACTCCCTTGCTGCCACCACCCTTGCCAACCAACCTGAATCACATAGTCAAACTCCTCCGCCCTTGGAATACACCTTAGAGACGTTTGCATGTGTCGTTTATGTTTTGTGTTGTTATTTTATGTTGAGTTGTGTTGTAACCCTCTCTTTGCATTAATACAAGTTTATTTTGAGTATTTCATTATTTTTCCTACTAGTTCTACTATCATTTGGTATCAGAGCTAGCCCAACCCTAGTCCTATCTTAAGTTTTTTTAACATCCGCCCCAACCTAAACCACCCCCACCAAAATTTTTCCCTTCTGATTCCAAACCTCCAACAAGAATCTAATCCAACCCAAATTAACCCCTTGTTGATTTTCAAAATCAACAACACCAAATTAAATTTTCTATACTGTTATTGAGTCTTCTACACCCTCGTTTCACCTCCCAACCCTAAACCCTAGCCATGCCACCAGCAAGCTACATGACCAAGCCTTCCCAAGAGAAGATACGACGAGAAATCTATCGACTTTAGTGGTGGATTACGGACATAGAAGATGAAATCCAATGGGAGGCTACCCTCGACCGTGATCCAAAAGGAAAAAGGTGATAGCAAGAAGATGTCAAAATGAAGCGGGAAACACAGCACCAGTTCCTCCCAACTTACGACCATCAAAAGTTGCAAGATTCTAGCTTCGAAAGTGTAGAGACCACGGCACCAAGTGACCCCCTGGCTAATATCTAACAAAACCAATCTGTAAGTCTGTCACAGCCAGAAATGTTGCAAGTGTCACGGATTTGGACATGGTGAAGCAGAATGCACAATTAGGGGAGTAATCTATTTCACTGAGAATGACGGTGTTCAAAAAATGTGATAAGGACACCGCTGACACTGAAGAGCAGTTCGAACGAGAATTTTCATCTGATGGTGTCTTCCCCAGTGGAACTCCCTTGTTCATGGATACATTCAATGCTTTTCCTCCACATAATAAAAAAAAAATTGAAATTTTGATGAGCTTGTGGTACCTACTCTCCTAGAAGAAGGAGAACTTTTTGTTGAGACATATAAAGATCACGCGAACCAGGTGTCATAATTTAAAATTTTAGTGGATGGTCTTAACGACGACCAACTGATAGTTTCACAGGCGGCTTCACTTCCAACCCTCACCACCAGTGCTCCATATGAAGAGATGAAGGCCAATGTGAAGCTCTTGTCATTGGAACGCGGCAGAATATGTCAGTTCTCCAAAATGTCAATTGTCAAAGGAAATTCCCGAAAGATAATAAGAATCACCCATCAATCAAATTCTTGCAAACCCTCAACCTCGTTGAGGCTCAAATTGTCATAGATGAGAAGCATATGAAATATTTACTCGTTTGGAATTTGGCTCGAGAGAATCTACGTGGTGGTGTACCTCTAGCTAAGATTATGCCAAACCGAAATGGATCGAATGGGAGGTATGCTCGCAAGTGGGAAAAGCTCCTTGGGTGCTTTGGTAAACAGTGCAGTCGCTGGTTAGATTTAGGGGTGGCAGACAACGAAACGAAAGATTCGATCTATGACGTTAAAGCTCCCACCAACCCCGGAAGACTGACGCGAGTGCTTGAGTTTCCAGCACTGAAGCGGGAAATGGGCCAGCCAGTTGAACTGGCTGGCATAGAAGAGCCGNAGATCGGTGTCAGAATCTCTGCCAACTCCAAGTCATATGTCTCTTCCATGTTAAGCAATTCGATTAAGAATCTCAAACTTGCCTCCTATACTACTCTGATCATGATCTTGAGTGTCACCAAGGTCTTGCACAAATTATAGTCACCGTGAAGCGCTGCCATCTTGTCTCTCTGATGGAACTCCAATGTCAGAAGTTTCCAATTCATCTTAGTCTCTCCAAAAAATTGCAACCATTTCATACACAATCTTACAACAGTGCTCCCTAGATTCAAGAGAAGAAAATGCTTCATCACCTGAATACCTTGGAGTATTAAAACCACGACTTTACAGACTCTCCTGCTCTTCTCCACCTGTCATGCCCCCATAATGACTCCAAAACTTCCTATGTAGATAATCTCAAGCCTCAATTCCTTCACTACTTCAGCTGACATGAAGTTGTGGTTGGCCCCACTATCTACCAACACCACTACACCATGCTCTCTAATCTGACCCAGAAGTTTCATAGTGTGGTTAGGTGGTAACTCCACCATCGAGTTCAATGAAACTTCTGACACATCCAAGTAAGAGTGTTCCTCCTCCACCACAAGCTTCTCTGTTTCTGAATCCCTTGCCTCCTCGTCACACACTATGAGAAGCTATAAGGTTGAATCCTTGCAACGAAGTCCTGGGGCAAACTTCTCGTCACACCATTAACTTAACATCTTAGCTCACTTCTCCTGAAACTGTCTCTATAAGGCATTTGAATGTCGGCCCCGATCACGGCCCATTATTCATGTCCTGTGGAGCCTCCCCCTAGAATTCCAATTTTGGAGTGTCAAAGTATCGTTGTGGTTATAGCATTTTGAGAAGGTCATCCATTGGTGTTGCTCTTATTAACCCATTCTATTGCTTTTTTATCTTCAATCAGCTGCGCAAATTCAATAGTTTCCCCAATCCTCATGGTCTCGAGAGACGAATTTTTGCTCCAATCTCTGACTTCAACCCCTTCATGAAACTTCCTTCCAACACTACTTCCAATCCCTCCCCAAAAATTCAGAAAATATATCAAATTTATCCCTATAATTCATGACAGACCCTTCCTCGACCAATGCAACAAACTGCTCGTGTAAATGCCCTTCCCGCGTGGTTCTGAAATGCTCCAAAAATCTCGCTTTGAATTGTTTCTATGTTCTGATTGGCTGACATTCTCTCCATTGATACCAGGCTAGAGTCTTCCCTTCCAAACACAAGGCCATCGCCATCATTTTTTCTTCTTCCTTCAGCCCATTAACAACAAAGTATCCCACGACACAATAAAGCCAACCATAGGCATCCCCTCCTTCAAAGAGAGGCATCTTCAGTTTCCTCATAAATGAGTCTCCTCCGCAATTTTCTCAACAAAAGTTCGTTCTACACATGAAGTGGGGTTTGGATTCCCTTCGTTGACATATATTGATTTCTCTTCTTCCATAAATTTGGCTCCACCCATAATCAGCTCGCCCTTCCCCATAGGCTCCTGAATCACCCTCCAACCAAAAAAGTTGTCACAGTAAATCCCACCCACGGTGGTTCCTTGTTCCAGACCAAAAATTTTCGAATCAATCTTCTCCAACCCTAAATTGCATATCATCTCATTCCACATTTTGCGACTCATTCCAAAACTCTGGATTTCGCGCAATTCACTCCAAATGTCGCTCAGATCATCTCCCGGCTCCTTCGATTGATCCAGCTTGCTTCGGTTCGTTCCAGTCATCTAGATGTCGTGTTATTCCTTTCAAGTGATGTAGCTCAAGTCCACTCCTAATTCTTTTGCTTGATCCTGTGGCTCCAAATCCACTCAAGACATCAACACTGCTCTATGTCGTTGGAATTCTTTTGATTGTTGCCACTCGCATCCAGATGTCGATCGATCCCATGGTGGGTGAAGGGGGGTTTGTGTGAAACCCCACAATCTTCTTTATCATTTCTTTCAGGGCCATGAATCTCCCCTCCATGGATTAGATTCGTTCCTCCATGGCCATGAAACGCTCCATTCCATAGCTAATTTGGCTCACCTCTCCAAACAATTTCTCCTCCAAGGCATCTATTTTCTTGGCCTCCATTACTCTAAGGAAGGTTTTTTATCACGAAGGTGAAACTATTATACGACATGATTATGTCGTTGGCTTCGCAACTAACTCGAATCATGACTGTATCGCGAGTTTCGATCACGACGGTATAACACTATACACCGCAACCCTGACGTTGGCTTCCTAACTAGCTCAAATCATAATTGTATCGCGAGATTTGGTCACGAAGGAGGAACCTCGTTAGTTGTGATGTCGTTGTTGGATTCCCAACTAGCTCAAATTGTGATTTTCAGTCACAAAGGCAGAATCCTATATATTGTAATCCCAATTTTGGCTTTCCAGCAAGCTTGAATCGTGATTGTACCACCACTACTCCCAACATGTAGCTCGAATACCAATTTAACAGGAACGAGACAAGCTTCCACATAAATTGGGGCATAAATAATAGATTCTATTATGTTGATTTCAAATTAAAACGAAACAATCTCAAATATATAAAAGATAAACATCTACAATTCAAGAACAAGGCAAAATCTCCCAAACTCTGACCCAAAGATTCAAGAAAACAATTAAACATAACATTTCTCTAAACATACTAAGTCTTATTTATAGCCTACAATAATAAATAAAAAGTGACAAAATTGCCCTTTTAGTATTGTAACTAACATATGTATTCAAATTATTTGGCGGACGATGACGTAGGCTCTAGTCCAAGAGTTTCCTTCCATAAGATCATAGCAGTCTATTGTATTTAAATACTTGCGATTAAGCTAGAAAAGCACCACAATTTTAAAAAAATAAAAAGTTTTCTTATTTTCTTTTGTCTTCTCATTTTATCTATTTCATGCTGATGAAAGATAGTCCATTGGTACAAAAATCCCTACCTAAACAAAGATTGGGAGAAGGGAAGATGACGTGGGTGCGTGAGTTTCTAGCACAGATGCGGGAAGCGGGCTAGTCGGTTGAACCAGCTAGCATAGGAGAGTCGGTCCAAGGCATCTAATGGGGAGATCGATCCAGGGGCAGGGTGGATCGATCGATATTTGGACGAGAGAGTCTTGCGTCTTTCCTTTAGCGTCTCCCGTTCGGTTCGAGCATTCATCTTTCCTCTCTTGTTCACCACCTAGTTAAGGCTATATGTATGTCGGTTTGCTAAGAGTTGAGGTCTTTGTTGTGTTTGCTTTCGATTTCCTTATGTGGAGTCATTTTCTCTTTTGTAATGATGCATCCAGAGGTGATGGTGCTCCAGCTTATCATATTCTGAAATGGTGATTATATCTTCCCTAACTCTTCTCCTCCACTTCCCTTAGCAGCCGACCACCCCAACAACTTCCCCTTACACTGTTGAACCCCCTTCCTACTGCAGCAACCTACTGTCCGGCCTTTCAGGTCCCTCTCGATAGCCAGCTAGCACCCCTACAACAGCTCTCCTTGTTATCTGACCCTCTGCCCTCCTAACCAGCATCTCATTCATCCTTCTCAGCACTCCCAATCGAGTGCTCCTCACCCCACTTCCGCAGCCCTTGTTGTCCAATACCTTCCAGTCACCAGTCACTTATGACCACACTTTATACTTATTGTCCTCGCAATTCTGCACCTTTCTCTCGCTGCCATCAACACTCCCTTATTGCCACCACCCTTGCCAACCATCCTGAATCACATAGTTCAATCACCTTAGAGACGTTTGCATGTGTCGTTTATATTTTGTGCTGTCATTTTATGTTGAGTTGTATTGTAACCTTTGCATTAATATAAGTTTATTTTGAGTATTTCATTATTTTTCCTACTAGTTCTGCTATCATTTGGTATCAGAGCTAGCCCAACCCTAGTCCTATCCTAAGGTTTTCTAGCATCCGCCTCAACCTAAACCACCCCCACCAAAATTTTTCCCTTCTGATTCCAAACCTCCAACAATAATCTAATCTAACCCAAATTAACCCCTTGTTGATTTTCAAAATCAACAACAACAAATTAAATTTTCTATACTGTTAATGAGTCTTCTACACCCTCGTTTCACCTCCCAACCCTAAACCCTAGCCATGCCACCAGCAAGCTACATGACCAGGCCTTCCCGAGAGAAGATACGAAGAGAAATCTGTCGACTTCAGTGGTGGATTACGGACATAGAAGATGAAATCCAATGGGAGGCTACCCTCGACCATGATCCAAAAGGAAAAAGGTGATACCAAGAAGATGTGAAGATGAAGCGGGAAACACAGCATCAGTTCCTCCCAACTTACGACCATCAAAAGTTGCAAGATTCTAGCTTCCGAAGTGTAGAGACTACACGACACCAAGTGACCCCCTGGCTAATATCCAGTGAAACCAATCCGTAAGTCTGCAACAGCCAGAAAATGTTGCAAATGTCACGGATTTGGACATGGTGAAAAAGAATGCACAATCAGGGGAGTAATCTATTTCACCGAGAATGACGTTGTTCAAAAAATGTAAGAAGGACACCGCTGGCACTGAAGAGCAGTTAGAATGAGAATTTTCATCCGATGGTGTCTTCCTCTGTCGAACCCCCTTGTTCATGGATACATTCAATGCTTTTCCTCCACATAATAAAACAACATTGAAATTTTGATGAGCTTGGGGTTCCTACTCTCATAGAAGATGGAGAACTTTTTGTTGAGACATATAAAGATCACGCGAACCAGGTGTCATAATTTAAAATTTTAGTGGATGGTCTTAATGACGACCAACTGATAGCTTCACAGGCGGCTTCACTTCTAACCATCACTACCAGTGCTCCATATGAAGAGATGAAGGTCAATGTGAAGCTCTTGTCATTAGAACGCGGCAGAAGATGTTAGTTCTCCAAAATGTCAAGAGTCAAAGGGAATTCCCGAAAGATCATAAGAATCACCCATCAATCAAATTCTTGAAAACCCTCAACCTCGTTGAGGCTCAAATTGTCATATAGATGAGAAGCATATGAAATATTTACTCGTTTGGAATTTGGCTCGAGAGAATCTACGTGGTGGTGTACCTCTAGCTAAGATTATGCCAAATCGAAATGGATCGAATGGGAGGTATGCTAGCAAGTGGGAAAAGCTCCTCGGGTGCTTTGGTAAAAAGTGCAATCGCTAGTTGGATTTAGGGGTGGCTGACAACGAAACGGAAGATTCGACCTATGATGTCAAAGCTCCCACCAACCCCGGGAGACTGACGGGAGTGCTTGAGTTTCCAACACTGAAGCAGGAAATAGTCCAGCCGGTTGAACTGGCTAGCATAGAAGAGTCGATACAAGGCATCTGATGGGGAGACCGATCCAAGGGCAGGGCAGATCGAGCAAGATTTGGAGAGCGGCCATGGCATCTTTTCTTTCTCATCTCTGGCTCGATTTGAGCGTTACCGACCGCCTCCTCATCATTCATTTCTCCTCTTCTTTCCTTTTGCGCTTCCTACATCACTAGAGCTATATGAATGCTAGTTTGCTAAGTTTAGAAGTTTTTGTTGTGTTCACTTTTAGATTTCCTATGTGGAATCCTTCTCTCATTTGTAGTGTTGTATCCAAAAAAGCGGTGGTACTCCAGCTATATCCTACTCCGAGGTGGTGATTATATCTTCCCTTTTATCTTCCCCAACTCCTCTCCTCCAATTATCTTAATCGCCAACCACCCCAACAACTTCCCCCTACACTACTGACTCTCCTTCCTGCTGCTGCAACCCGTTGTCCAGCATTTCAAGCCCCTCTGGCAGCCAGTCGGCACCCCTACAGCTGGTTGGTCGACCCTCTGCTCTCCCAACTAGCATCTCCATCCTTCTCAGCACTCCCAAGCGACTGCTCCTCACCCCAATTCTATTGTCCTTGTTGTCCAGCGGCCACCAATCCACCTGCTGCCAGTCACCTATGACCTCCATACTTGTTGTCCTCGCAATTATGCACCTTCCCCTCGCTGCTATCAGCACTCCCTTGCCGCCACCACCCTTGTCAATCATTTCGAACCACCTAGCCGACCTCCACCACCCTTGGAATACACCTTAGAGGTGTTTGCCTATGTCATTTATGTTGTGTTGTTATNGTTTTATAAATTTCATTAAATATCTACTTTTTTTTAGAATTATTATAGTTTCTTTTAAGGTATTGAACAAATGTATCCTCAAACTCACATGCATAACTCATATCCAAGGCCTTTAGCTTGAAGGCCCATTTAGGATAGCTTATTTGGTTAGATGTCATTTTGAAAACGGACCAGAGCCGTTTGGGTAAACTGCGTTTTGGCAGCGTTTTCACACCGAACCTATCTAGGTGGGGTGTCTGCTTTCTGACTGCGGTCTGTTTTTTCCAAAAAAGACAAAATTTGTAATAGCCACCGTACCTAACTTATCAACTGATTATTCAATAAACTGCAGTTTCCCCAAACAGACCCTAAGACTTGTTAACAAGAGATCTAAGCTCCCAACTAATTTTAAGTCAACCTGAAATATCAAAATAATAATTAAAAAAAGAAACTATGTTCAAATGAAAAAAAATATAAGACCAAGAGTATCCTAATTAACATTTAATAAGGATAACTCAATCATTAAATTTATTTTAAGATAAATAAAACATAAAAATAATTAGATAACGCTTTTAATGTACTAATCTTAAAAGCAACTCTAACAAGATATATAAATATCTTGAACAAAATTTGATTATATAGCATTTAAAATTATGCATCAAGCTAAATGATTTCTACCGAAATTTCTACCATTATTTTAGCCATATTTGACCCCAATTCTTCTATTGGCCGTGTATATTTTATACAAATATCTTATACTTCCACAATTTTATTTTCAAAACACTTAAAAAGAAAATGAAGGCCTATTTACCTACATGCCACTCCATTCTTATATATTTACACATTAAACATATAAGACTACCTTCTACTTCTATGCAACTCAAACTTTTTATATCACATAAAAAATATTATTACTTAAATTTTTAAAAACTGAAAGACACATTTTCATGCATTGATAAGATACATATGTACTGGTAGAAATATAAATACATAAAAATTAAGTGATATGTTCCCAAATCTTTCAAAATTTAAACAATCTTATAATTTAGTTGAGTTTTAATAAATCACTTTTAATCATGTCTCTTTTAGGAAAAAATATTACCTCAGGAGTATTAATGCATCAGTACTCCAATGAGGGGGTGCCACGTAGGCAATGGTCCCACCGTGGTGCCTACGTGGCACCCGTTCATTGGAGTACTGATGCATCAGTACTCCTGAACTAATATTTTTTCCTCTTTTAGGGGGGAAAATTAGATCCGGTGTCCTGTCGTGCTTATTTCAATTAAAATTTGACATTTCTCTTTATCTAAAAAATGGAGAGCCTAAAGCCTATCATGATTGTACTGAATTTTTTTTTTAGTAGAACCATATAGTATACTAAGGCTTTCACATCAAAATTTTTATTTGAATATTTTTTTACTTAATATTTTCTCCCTTCTAATGTCAATTCATCCGCTTACTTAGAGCAGTCGACGGACAAGCTGATAGGGTAGCCAATATTCACTCCGCACTTGCCGGGAATGGAAGCCAGAAAGTTTTGATTCAGCCCGCCGATATTCTGGGCGAGTAATTTAATACAGCTACAAACAGTTCTACGGTCGTCTACAGTAATCGCCTCGGCCTTCAGTTGCTTCACGCCGCCGCAACACGCTGCCGGCAACGGGCCACCGTGCTGCGCGTAACCGACACAGTTTATGAGCTTGCTCGCCACTTCGTTGCAAGGAATAGCTGACTCGACAGTAGCGATTACGATGAAGGTCATAGCCAGGAGAGCCATGACTAAGCCTCGGACTGTAGCGCTTGCCATTGATGGATTGAATGGTTGTGTGAGGTTCATGAATGGCCAGTGGAGGCTTTATATAGAAGGCGAAAAAGTAATGTATAAATTATTACTTTTTCTTATATTCGATTCAAAGTTGTAAAAAAAATCTCACTGATTAGTTCTATGGTACATGAAATATAAAAAGGCATTAGGTACTTTAACAGAAACATATGAGGTTGGGAAATTTTTTTTTTTTTTTAGAAAGGACTGATATGCGTGCCCCGATCAAGTCCTATGTATTCAGATATCTAACACCAAAATTTAAATTTTTACATACATACCACCATACCTATGCTTGAAAAGGTATATTTCACCTTCTAATAATTAAAATGGTGATATTTTTTATGTGATATAAGAGATGAAAGTGGTTCAAATGTAAAACTAAATTAAGTTTTTGGTTTTAGGTATGTAAAAGGAAATAAGAATTGAGCGGAAAATGTAAATGCTGCCTCCCCGCCGGTCCCCTCCCCCCCAAAAAAATGAAGGTATAATTACTTGCTACTTTTGAACTTGACGTGGAACTGATCCAATTTTTAGTAAGGGGACTTGCAAGCAAATTGGAGAAGGAAATTTTTACATGTTCGTTTGGTTCTGTTTCTGCAGCTGAACTATGAATAGTTTATTAGTGTGACAGTTTGGTAGAAGTCACTATTCATTTTAATGGCATGCACCTAATAAATTGGAAATTACATCAATTTATTTGGTTTATTTTTCAATGTGCCATAAATAACGAGACTCAACCCAATTAAAGTAATTTCACTCATATAGATTATAGACTTTTGTTGATGTTCTTACTTGTGTTTGGAGAAGAGGTTGACACAATATAATAAACATATTGTTGAATCCAACTCTGTCCTGTGAGTCATATCCAATGATCAGAGCAATGAGACTAGAGAGGAGAGATAGAGATATCACACATAGGCATTCCCCACCGGGGTGAATCGGTGTATTCTATGGCTCTATGGCTCATTTTATATACCATAAAAAGAGATTACAGAGCTGGAAAGGAGGGAGGAACTCCTTCTAAAGTATGAGTCTCCCGTTACAATTGGTGGACCATCTATTTATTGAAGATAGAGGGCCGCTATGATAGAAATTACATTTTGACCCTTGCTTTAATGAGGGGGTTGCAGGTTGTTTTAGTGTTTTCATATTTAGTGACCACTTTTAGAATCTTTGGCAGATTTCCTCTTTGTTCGGCTGAGATGTCATCGGTCAATCATTCTGACAGGTGACCTACGCTTTTGGTAGCGGTCTGGGTGTGGACATTGTAGGTGGTTTGATATGGATGGACTACCGGTTAATTTTCGACAGTAGGTATAAGATGAACGACCGATTACTTGAGAAGACGGGGAGCCATAGATGGTTCGTTGGTCTTTCGCTGACGGTTGGCCAGGAATGGCGGACCGATTGGGAGGTCAAGCTCCAACTAATTGGCTGAAGAATCTTAGGCCTTCATTTTATTCGTCATACATGTTTCTCCGCTATTGGTTGGCCAAGATAGTCCTTGATCGGTCGACCTTGGGCCACCCGGTCGGCCATGAGTTCTGTAACCTAACATGTATCTTTTGATTGGTCCATCAAGCTGCTTTGAGATCCATGCAGATCACTTTTGGGTGTATATATTAATTTCCTTAATTTTCTTGCTCCTTGACAGTGACAACTGTGACAAGGATAAGAAATTTTTTAAAAATAAAATGATTCTTATATTGAATTTTGTTTAACACCATAAATAAACTTCATGGATTTCCATGCCCATGACCATATATATAGAGCTCCAGAGGGGCAACTTCATCATCTCGATTTTGCTCCTCTTTTCGGGCTTTTATTTACCATTTGTAGTTTCTTTATAATGAAAGGATCCAACTTCAGGCTAAAACACGATAATAAGCTAGAATGCTAGCTGCTCTCGGGATCAGATTGCATCAACTTAAAAGCAAGCCATCGAGGAAAAAGTTAGATAAGATGCCAAGACTGATTAATGGAATCAAGGTGGAAGAGTTGTCTGATTCGATTCATGGTATTCTAAAGAAAACTTTACCCAAGGCTGGCGGGGAAAAGTGTACCTTAGCGACCGACCCACCGACTAAAACTTCCTTTGAGACGCCAACCCAACAGAATATTGCAAATTTATCCCTTCTAGTTGATACTCATCGCGTCGATAGAGATGACCCTTTGTTGGTAAGAGAGAGTCGACAGATGATATTCCATATTGTGATGTGGGCAAGAAAAACTAGTCCGAAGTGAATTGGATCCTGGATAAAATATTCTCCATTTTCCTCTTTGAATAACCTGATGTTTACTGACAACTTTTCTTTTCATAAATGAGGATCCTCGTGTCAGACAATTGTCGTCCGACATTGGTGGTGGTTACTCGGTCTTGTAGAAATTTTGAATCCTAAGGTACTGACCTGTAGTGAATAGGACGTGGTCAATCACCCATCCAAACTAGACGAGGTCTAGGGTGAAAAATTTAAGGTATGTTGGTCGTTCCCTGTGATTTTAGCAAGCCATCTGGAGTAACTGGAGGTAATTCTAGCCTAGCATAACTGAGACTTGAAAGCCAAGCCAGAGGAGATGCACAAGAAAATAGTCAATCTATACCAACCGATTATTGAACTCTCAGAGGACGCATTCCTTTGTAGGCCAATCTTGAGGCCTACAGAGTGAATCCATTTAAGCTCAGCGGTCAAGCTTTGTTTATGAGATTAGTTAAGAGGGGTTTAGTCCTAGCTGAGGGGGCCGAGGATCAACTTGTGAAATATCTCCAGTTGGACTAAATCCATTTGTAATTATAATTTTTTTTGATAAATAAAACATTTTTATTTTTGAAAATCTTGATTTTTGTGTTTGAAAAGAAAATTTTCTCAATTTTTGCAAGTGGCGCTTGGTATTCTGCTATATTCCTATAAATATGGTTTGAGGGACGAATGATTGTGGCTTCTGTCCTTACCTTCCTAACACCTTGTTTCACCTTCTGTCTTTGGTTCAGTCATTCATTTATTTAGCTTTCATATGGCTCCAAAGAGGACTCATCCGACCTTCGGTCTGTTGGTTGCGGTTGAACACTGCATTCTATCATCGTCAGAAGTCGCATTCATTGAGTAAACTTTAATTGGTCATTCGACCATTAATATGTGGGCAACTTTTCCAGACTAAAGGGATACTGAGAGATATGGGAGTGACCTGATAGTGTATCAAGACAAGTTTCAATATGGGTTACAGCTTCCTTTGTTCCACGAGACCCGAGCAATTCTTAATTGGTATGGGGTCATCCCTATGTAGAATAAGCCAATCACTATGATAACAATCATGGCCAACATCTTCTTCGGCTGACAAAAGGGCATTCCATGGTTTATTAATCTATTTAGTCATATTTTCTCATTTTGCATGAAATTAAATGGCTATGTCCAATTTGGAACAATAGGTTGGTTCTAGTCTGTTCTAGTTTACCAGCTTGATAATTGAGGTAAGAAAATAGAAGCACAAGCTCTTCAATGCCTCACCTACCGAAGTTAGGGTGTTAGTACAAATCCATTTGACAAGAGAAGAGCATGACTACTCTCAAATAGGGGGGCTAATATTGATGGTTGATTGCTCTCAATTCCTAAATACACCAATCTGATAAGAAAAAATTGAAGCCTATTTATAAGGTCGATTTTTCTGTCAATCAGCTCAGTCTGTCTAACTTTTGCCACCATTGCTCATTGATAGTTCTCATCCACCCTGGTTTCGGCTTTGTAAGTGAGGAGTTGCATTTAACCTTTCATGCAACCATAGTTGTGATTCAACAGTTCTCTATTGAGGAACTAACGAATTTTGATTGGAAATGTAAGGTGACATGTTGATAATTTTGCCTTGTTATTGCTTGTATTTTTATATTTACATGATAATACTGAACTTCCATGAAGGTTTTTTTTGTTGATTTTGAAGGTTGGAACAGGAAAAGGGGATGAATGGGAATCATAACAGATCAAATTGGAGAAAATGAAGCAAAATGGTGTTCTGGCACGCACTTGGGCACCAACATCAGTCCCTTGGATTGCATAAAAAGAGCAGATGGTAATTTGGCGTTTCATCCATATCACTGGAGCGCTGAACATAAAGTGTTGAGGTGTTGTCTCGCAGCTTCTAGGTGGCTGATTTAGGGAAGATTTTTTGAGCACTTGGAAAATTGGCATTGGACATGGAGTGTTGGATGTTAGAAGAGCAGTGCTTACGCACCGCGACACTAAGACCTATGTGATGTAGAAGGAGCAAAAATAATGCCCTGCTGCCACATATGGGCTCCCCGACGCCACAAATGGGCACCCTAATGCCAGAATAAGATTTTCATAGTTTGAGTAGTTTAAACTTTTGGTTCGCTTGATAAAGATAAAAATTAGATGAATAAAAAAGTGGGAGAGCTTTTCCTTTTTTTCTGCCAAGATTTTTAAGGAGAGGAACTTGAAGGAGAAAATAAGAGAAGTTCAATCAAGTAGTGAAAGTGAGCATTAAGGGACTTTGTGTGCTTGTATCTTCAACCTTTTTAGGAGTGAAGAAAGGGAGAGAATTTATGGAATTCTTATTTTGTGATTTTGGAGTTATATTTTTAAGACTTCTATACTTTAATTTTTCTTTCAATTAAATGATTTGGCTTGTGTGTTCAAGCATGCTTTTTGATTAATTTCTCTTTCTTCTTTGGGATGGAGATATAGGTAGATGTATGTGAGAGTTTTTATATGTGATTCTTGTGGATGGCGATAAAATTTTGGTGCTTCATATACATTTCACTTTGGCAGTGTGGTTTGATAAAATCTGCTATGAATTATGAGTCTCAGAGAAGATCATAATATAATCAACTAAGTTAATCACATTAGCATTAAGAAATAGGGGTATGTCCTTTAGGATAATGCAAAATTTAAAAAAGAATGTTATGCTTGGATTAAATATTAGAATTATAGAACTAATCTACATCTTAACCAAACCTTCTTATTTCACCAGAAGGGGTTAAGGGGGAGATTTGCTCTTGTATATCATTTGTTTATTTTGTGAAGTTTTCACATACACTTTCTTATTAAAAATTTCCAAGGGAGAATCTTTTTTAATAATTGAGTAACTTTTCATTCTCATTGTTGATAACTTAGGGTTCTTGTGTATGACTTTAATTAAACCAAAATTCAAGCTTTGGCTTAAAATAATAGGCTAGAACTTTTCCTTCATTGAGTTTCTTTGTTTCATCTGGATTGACAACCAGACTCAAACCCGATACTATTGATACACTACGTATTCTTGTGTGAGCAGCCTTTTCCTTATAAAACTTTGTGTATGTTAAATTATTGGCACCATTGCCGGGGAACGAAGAGAAAAACTTTAATTAAACTTGTAGGCCTTTGACTTGAATATTGTATTGTTTCTTCCTCCATGTATTTATATTGCTTTACTTTTGTTTGCAAAAATTCAAAAACACCTTGCTTACTATTTGTATAATTGTGCACTTGCTTCTTCTCTTTCTATTGCATAATATCTATTTTGTATTTTTATCTTGTATGATGTTCTCTTTAGCTTAGAGTTTCTATGCTAAGGAACCTAGTAGGTGTATGTGTAGTGCAGGATATTTAGACCTTAAACCCCACAACTCTAAGTTTGAGAGAATCATTAAAAAAATCAGAAAACAAATGAGAATTCAACAGTTTTTAAGAGAAATAGTGTATGTTTCTAAGAATAACCTAGATGCCAAATATCATCATGACATGCCTAGGCCTTTAAGAGACTTTCCTAATCCTACGGTAGATGAAGTCCATCTAAGTATTAATACCCCTATCGTAGAAGTCAATTATTTTGAACTAAAGCTTGCTATAATTTCAATAGTGCAGAATAATTAGTTTTGGGAGGATACCTTCTGAAGATCCAAACCTTCATTTACTGAGCTTCTTAGAACTGTGCTCTACATTTCTATACAATGGCGTCTCCAACAACACTGTGAGGCTATGGATTTTCCCTTTGTCATTGCGACAAAAAGCTAAAATGTGGCTAAAATACTTAGCTCCTAGATTAATTAGGACTTAGAATGAGCTTGCTCAGAAATTCTTAGCAAAATATTTTCCACCTTAAAAAACAGCGAAACTTAGAAGTGATAGTACTTCCTTTAGCCAATATGATCTTGAGACGATCAATGAAGCCTGGGAAAGGTTTAAGGAACTCCTTATAATGTGCCCCCACCATGATTTACCTAATTGGTTGATTAGTTAGATTTTTTATAATGAGTTTGTAGGATCTCTTAGGTATATTATTGATGCACCACAGGTGGATCCCTTATTTTGAAACCTTTTAATGAGGCATATTACTTAATATAAGTGATGACAACAAATAGCTTCCAATGGCCTCTTGATAGAGTGATAGGAAGGTAGCGAGTGTACCTGATGCTGGCGTTCTTTCAATTTTGACCACCCAAATGGCTGCTATCTCTAGAAAGTTTTACCAACTATGGTTAAATCAACCACAAGGATCACCAATCATTTAGGAAAATTTTTATGGATAATTAGAGGACTCAAGAATTGTTACTATAGAGAGTATGAATGTCATTTACAACAGGTTTAATAGTCCTTATTCTAATATCTATAATCTTGGTTAGAAGAATCATCTCAATTTTAACTTGAATACAAATAACGAAGGGATAGAAAACCAATAATGAGGAAATAGTCTAGTCAATTCTATAAGAAATTGGAATAATCAGGGTAGTTCCGATTCTAGCCCACCTTAGCCTCTTGACTTTAATTCAAATCCTCAGTTTAAGGAAAAGAACTTTTCTTTGGAGGAATTAGTATTACTAATGTGGAGTCAACTGTAGATTCAATTTGCAGCCATAAGAAACATTGAAAATCAGTTGGGCCAAATAACAAACTCCGTTAGTAACTGACCCCAAGGAACTCTTCCTAGTAACACCAAGGTTGACCTAGTGAAAAGAGTAATGAGCAAGTAAAGTCTGTTAAATTTAGAACTGGAAGATAGTTAGGAGAAGTGAGTAGGAAGGAGCCTTAAATTGATGAGGATAACCTCGAACCTAGAAAACTTATTGAAAATTCTTTAGGAGACTTAAGAAGACCAGATTCTCTTTTCTTTAGATACTTCAAAGACAAAATTTGGATCAACAATTTTCTTGATCCTTAGATATGTTTAAGAAGTTGACCATCAACATCCCTTTTGTTGAGGCTTTGGAGCAGATGCTTAGCTATGTAAAGTTTATAAAGGATATCTTGATCAAGAAAAAAAAGCTAGGGGGCTTTAAGACTGTAGCGTTTAGCGAGGAGTGTAGGGCTATCTTACAGAAAGAGCTCCCTTAGAAACTTAACAGCCCTGAGAGTTTCACTATTTCCTATTCAATCAAAGAGAAATTCTTTGTAAAAGTTTTATGTGACTTAGGTTCCAACATTAACCTCAAGCGCCTGCCAACCATTAAGAGGTTAGGACTAAGAGAAGTCCAACCCACCACTATAACCCTTTAACTTGTTAACCACTCTCTTACATATCTTAGGGGAGTCATAGAGGATGTCTTAGTTAAGTTTGATAAGTTTATCTTCCCAGATGATTTCATCATTTTAGGTATGAATGAGGAAAAGGATATTCCCATCATTTTATGCAGACCTTTCTTGGCCACTCTTATTGCGATGTTTGACATACAGAAGATAGAGTTAACTATGAGAGTGAATGATTAAGAAGTTACCATAATGTTTTAAAATCTATAAAATATCCCTCTGATTCAAATGAGGATTCATATTCTTAGATGGATCTACTGGATAAGGTTATTATAAGCTAATTTCATAAGATGTCTAATTTTTTCCTAGTAGAGCGATGTTTACCAAGGATGATATTGAGGATTCTAAGGATGGATCAACTCTACTGTTATAATCAAACCCTAGTATGTATAGGGAGATGTTCAAACTGTTGGACATCATGAAGAAATCTAAACCATTTGTTCCATCTATTGATGAGCCATCGAAGATTGAATTGAAGGACTTACCTAAACATCTAAAGTATGACTATTATTGGGCATCTTACACACACATTATCTGTGATTTTCTTTGGAGCTAAATAATTTACATAAAGACAAATTGATGAGAGTCTTAAGGAGTTTTAAGAGAGCCTTTGGGTGGACTCTAACTGATATTAAAGGGATTATTCCAATGATGTGTATGCATAGGATTCTTATGATAGATGATCATAAACCTAGGATTGACCAACAGAGCCCTTCAATGAAAGAGGTAGTAAAGAAAAATTTTTTGAAATGGTTAGATGTTGGCATCATCTACTCCATCTAAGAAAGTGCCTAGGTTTGTCTTGTCCATTATGTACTCTGAAAGGTGGCATAACTTTTGTTGAGAATGAACAAATTCATTTAATTTTGATAATTTAGGTTGCAGGGTGGTGAATCTATTTTGATTATAGAAATTTAAAATATATCACTATAAATGACAACTTTCTTACCCTTTCTTGACTAAATGTCGGATAGGATAGTTGTTCATCCATTCATTTGCTTTTTAGATGGTTATTCTGGTTGTCATCAGATTCTCATAGCTTCTGAGAATAAAGGTAAGACTACCTTTATAAGCCCTTATAGGACCTTTGTATTTAGAAGGTTGTCATTCGGACTGTGCAATGTGCATAGCAATTTTTAGCATCCCAAGATGTCCATTTTCAATGATTTGATTGATAAAGGGATAGAGGTTTTCAAGGATGATTTTTCTATCCTTGACCCAACATTTAAAACTACTTAGAACATTCAATTAAGGTTCTTTGCAGATGTGAGGAGAGTAATTTAGTTCTGAATTGGGAAAGGTGTCAATTTATGATTTCTTAAGGAATAGTGTTGAGACACAAAATTTCTGAAAGGGGAATGGAGGTAGACCCAACTAAGATTCAGGTTATAAAAAAACTCCGCCCACTCACTGTTGACCTCACTTTTGTGAGGATCTAACTTAAATTGACATAAATGATCATATCATATTTTGAACCTCCCAAATCAACATAGGATCCTAAGGATTCTTCTACAAGGCCTAAGATCATTATGATCATCAAATCCAACTTGAAGAAGAGTCTACTGACATGGACTCCTTGAACCCATCAGAGATCTCCAAAGCCTAAAATTGGGATCAAACCTTAATTTTTCTCCTTTTGACCACAAAATTGAGAGACACATTAGATAAACTAAATCAGTAATGTTAAAAACTAGTTCGAAACAATATTGACCACATTGACCATTTGGTCAACCTTGGACCTAATGGTCATCACATTGACCATTTGTTCAAACCTGGACCCAATGGTAACCACATTGATCATCTGGTCAAATCTTGAGCCAATGGTCACAACATTGAACATATGGTCAACCCAACATCATAGGACCAAGCCCATGCCCAAGTGAGCACAAATGGTCATGACATGCCTAACAATTACCTACTTTTTACCTACTTTTTCAAATATATTTTATGCTCATTTTTAATGATATTACAATTTAAAGGAAGATATTTTCTATATTTTTGGCTTTAGGTATAAGAAATGGACTTTTGGAGAAAAGAAAGCAAAAATGGTGCAATTTGGGGTAAAAATGAGCAAAAAAGAAAATTCAAACCTTACACATTTTGATATGTCTTTCTATGGTTAATATCATTTACATTTCTCACATATTTTTGAATGAAATTATACTTTAAATAAAGGTTGTACTGATGCTTATATTGTAGGTATATCTATTAGGAGTGAAACACAACTAAAACGATGTAAAGCGGAGTTGAAATAGAGTCAAATAGAGCAAACCGGTGCAGCTGTTGCTGGGTGGCGCCAGTGGCATCAGAGATGCCATAATCTTGACAACAGGCACCAGAGGTGCCAGAAGCACTAAAATAAAAAGAATGGACCTCAAAGATGCCAAAAATAGGTGATAGAGGTGCCAGAGATGGTTATAGATGGATTTTTTATTGTTTTTTACTATTTTAAGATGTTCTATAAGGCTCTAAGTGAATCAAAAGACCCATGGAGTGGTTTAATGAATATAGACACTTGTTAAAGGCTCTTGAATGAAGGGATAGGTCTCTTGGATGAAGATATTTGTCTCTTGGAATGAAAATATCTATCTTTTGGGAAAAAGAAGGAATTTTTTGTCTGTTTAAAAAAGAGGTGCTGGCGCCTCTCATTATAAGTGTGTGTGTGAGGGGAAAATCAAGAGGAATGTTTAGAGATCTTATAATAAGAGTATAAATGTAGATTTCTATTTTTTCTGGAGAGATTGGAGAGGGGATTTTGAGAGAATCTATAAGGAATTGTACGGGAATTGCGTGGATTAGCGGAAGACTTTGTGGGAGAGATCTTCATCATTTTTTCAAAGCAAAAAAGTTAAGTATTGTGTTCTTCATTGTCTTAAGATGTTGTAAACACTTATCTAGTGGATTTTCTTTGATGTAAAGAAGTTTTCCTTCATGTTTTCTTCCTTTTTTTGAGTAGTTTTTTTACTCTTTATTCTTGTTTAGAAATAGTGGCGTGAGAAGATTATGTTGTTGTTTTCATTTTACTTTTTTTTGCAATGAGTGGGATTCATGTGTAGCATTTTGGGATGCATGTTAGTATGCATTTTAATTATAATTGTGATAGTTTTTACTTGAAATTCATTTACATTACAATTTAGCCATGTTGTAATGTTAAAATTTGTTGAGAAAAATCACATTCAATTTCATGAATGAGAATGTAGTCCATGGGGTTGAGTTCAAATAAATAGGGAAATATAATTTAATAGACGTAGAATTGAAGATTTTAGGGTGACAGAATAAAATCCCCAATTTGGTCCAATTGCCCTCCGGCGAGGGAGAAGTGGGAGCTCTAGAGTGGCAGCCAGTATCCTCTTAACCTAACCATGGATTTAGGGACAAAACTATGGATTAGTCAATATTTTTTATGCACTCTCAGAGGGTAAATAATAAGATTTCCCCTATTTGGCACATAAAATATTTAATGTATCTCATTCTTATACATTATCCAATTTATTACTTAAGAATAGTAGTTTTTAACATCTCAAATTTCTCCAAACCAATTCATCTAAAAAGGGTTATCTTTAAAATTAATATTTTCATTTAGAAGTAGTTGTTGGTTGTTTTAAAAAGAAGATTTACATTAAGGAGTATTTGTTAAAAAAACCACTTAAAATGCCCTTCCAAACTAAGGGCTGATTGTAGTAGACTAAAATTTCATACCTCGCTTCTCTGTGGGATTGATACTAGAGTTTTTTAAGAAAGCCCTATGTTACGTAAAGTGATATGTGCACTTGCATAGAAACTCTAGTGTGCAAAATATTTTATATATTTTATAACATTTTGATTTTAACTGTAAAATATAAATTAGGTTAAGTTTTTTACCATATTTTGGAAGCTAAATTACTGCATAATTTTGTGACGGGTCAAGTTTTTAGTATTGTAATGGGGATTTATATTGACATCACAGAAAAAACACCACATACCAGGGGCGCATCAACTTTTTGGCTTTGTTGCCGGGGAAGCTTTGGTAAGAACTTTAGGAGAATTTTAGTTAAACTTGTAAGACTTATATTTGAAAATTATAGTATTATTTTATAGTGTGTTTAATTATTGTGTGTTTATTTTAAAGAAAATCGAAGATATCAAAAATATTTTTGATATTTTTCCTATTAGTTAAGTCTTTAAATTTGTATCCGTAGTTCAGGAGTTGCAAAATTTGAATTTTGCAAGTGAGATTTGGAGAGAACGTTTAAGAGGATAATGAATTGGAAAAGACTTCATGAATTTAATGTAGAAATGGCGGATCAACAATAAAATGAATATTCAGATTTGGATTATAATGCTAGTAGCTTTGAAAGAGTAAACCCTAATAGAGTGGCAAATTTTCAAGAAAAAATTGCTTACTATTTTAATTTCTTTGATTGCAGATATTGAGAGGATGTTAGATCAATATATACAAAGTTATCCCCAAGGACCCCCAATTATTAAGGAAAATTTATTTGGACAATTTATTGAACCTAACTATTTTGAAACTAGCCATAAGATATACAATCCTTAGTCTAATTATTATAACCCAGGTTAGGAAAATTATTCAAAATATAACTAGAATACTAATTTTGGGGGAAAAAATTAATTTGGGGAAGATAATCAATTTAATTAGACATGTAATTAGTATAGTTAGGGTGATTTCAA
Source organism: Phalaenopsis hybrid cultivar (assembly GCA_002079205.1). Lineage (NCBI taxonomy): Eukaryota > Viridiplantae > Streptophyta > Magnoliopsida > Asparagales > Orchidaceae > Phalaenopsis > Phalaenopsis hybrid cultivar. Next base: position 372,325 of record JXCR01105097.1, read on the forward strand.
TGTTGAACTCTCTTTTTCTCATAACTTTAACTTCAACCACTATAATGAGGAGAATGAGTCACTGTTAGAAGAGGTTGTGATTCAATTGGAAAGTTAGTTAAATGTCAAGGGGCCACAATAAGGAATATAGAAAACCATCTAGGGTAGATTATTAATTCTACTAATAGCTACCCCCCATAGCATTTATCTAGTGACTTTGAGATAAACCTGATGCACAAAAAAATATATGCATGTTTAGACCCATATTTTATACTTATTTTTGGTGATATTGTGTTTTAATGGAATGTATTTTTAATATTTTCTTGCAGGTTGTTGAATTTTAGGACTTCGAGCAAATAAAACAAAAAGATAAAATTTTGAGTAAAAATGAAGAAGTTGAAAATTTGTTCAGCACAGACGACGCTAGACTGGGTGCCGATAGCGTCGTTTGACAGAGAGAAATGAATTAAATTGTGGACCACTGGCACCGACAACGCCTAAATGGGCGCCAACGGCGCCAGTGTCGGTTTAGACCCTGTTTTTAGAAGATTCAACAAATTTGGGCGCTTTTTGAAGAGTTTTTGGATAAACCTATTGGAGAACCGACTCTAGCCTCTATTTGGGTCCAAAATTGATCTGAAAATTTGCTCTTTTTTTTGTCATTTCTCACCTCAATTCATTCTCTTATATACCATACACTTTTTCATCTTCATTCTACCACCATTTTTTAGCTATTAGTGATTTTTATTTAAAAATTTAGAGTTTTTGTGTTGAGATTAAGTGTAAATCTTTCTCTAAGAGTGTTGAAGAAGGAGAAAAGTGAGAGATTTATTCTTCCTACATTTTCTAGGAAAGGCTACAAGGGATTTGCTTTGAGAAAGAATTTCAGATATGTGTTGTTTGTTTTTTTTAGTGTTGTGTGAACTTTCTTTTATATATGAAATTTATGTTTGGTTGTATCTTTCTCATGAAGTCTAAGTAGTTTCCTTTATCTTTCTCCCTACTCTAAGATATGATGAAATGAAGAGAGAATATGGATGTGCCAATGTTAAACATAAAATAAGTTGTGATGATTTTTTAATTCTAAACTTAATTACTTTTCGATCTGACCAATTGATAACGATACGTATACTTGTGTAGAATCCCAACATTAATTTTTTAAATTTCTTGTTTATAAAAGATTGCATCAAGCTTCTAGCATCGTTGCATAGCGGAGTCAACTTTATATATTTTGCATAACTATATTCTCGGGATCAAGTTTTTTGCGCCGTTGTCGGGGAAGGTAACAGTAAATTAAATAGATTTGGTAAATTAGAAAATTTAGAGATAATATAACTATAAAAAAAATTAAAAAATCAGAAATCTAAAAAGAAATATATTTTTATTTAAGAGTTATTTTTAAGAAAATTTTCTTTGCTTATTATATTTGTTTATGTGAAATATTGGATCTAAAGGTCTAGTACCTTACGATTTAAAATTAGAATGTACTATTAGAAAAATTCAAAAATAATAAAAAGAAATTAAAAATTTAAACAAAATGGCGAATAACTTAGATAATCAAATAAATGAAAATTGACAAAGATTATTAAAAGATTATGCTAATCTGATAGCAGATGAACTTCACTTGACTATTCAAAATTCTGATGTTGCTACTAATTCATTTTAGTACAAACCTGTAATTATCTAAATGGTACAAAATAATCAGTTTGTATGAACACCTACTGAAGATCCTAACTTACATCTTGCTAGTTTTCTTAAAATTTGTACTACTTTTAAATATGATGGAGTGTCTAATGATGTTGTTAGACTTAAACTTTTTTCTTTTTCATTACGAGATAAAGCTAAAGTTTGGTTAAATTCATTAGCACCTGGATCTATCAGAACATGGGGAGAACTATCACAAAAATTCTTGGCTAAATATTTTCCACCCTAAAAAAAACTAAGCTTAGAAATGATATTACATCTTTTTGTCAGTTTGAAGGGGAATCAATATATGAAACTTCAGAAAGATTTAAAGATCTTCTTAGAAAATGTCCACACCATGCTTTACCAAATTGGTTAATAATTCAAACATTTTACAATGGATTAGTAGGATCACTTAGATCTATTATAGATGCTGCTGCAGGTGGATCACTAATATCAAAACCTTTTGATGAAGAATACTCTTTAATTGAAGAAATGACAACTAAAAATTTTCAATGGCCCTCTGAAAGGGTAAATCCTAAGAGAGTAGCTAGTATTCATGACTTTGATGCAATGTTTATTTTGGAATCTCAAATTGTTGTTATTTTTAAAAAGATTGATCCATAGTTTTAGAGGAAAATTCACTAGGATAGATATTTGATACCCAATCATCTTATGAAACTTTAAATGCTATAAATAATCACAATAGCAATCCCTATTCTAATTATTATAACCATGGATGGAAGAATCACCCTAATCTAAGTTGGAATAATTATAATAATTCAGTGAATCCCTCTGAAAATTTGAACAACTAAGGAAATCCTAATTGTAGACTTTATTATCCTCCTGGATTTAAGTCTAACCCTAACCCACAAGTTAAGGAAAAGAAGTTGACAATGAAAGAAGTAATGTTAAACATGGGAAATCAAATACAAAATCTAGGGGCTGCTATTAAAAATATTGAAAATCAATCAGGACATATTGCTACTACACTTAGTAACAGACCTTCAGGATTTCTTCATAGTACTGTGGAAGTTAATCCAAAAGATCAAAATAAGAAGCAAATTAAAGCTATTCAATTAAGAAGTGCAAAAATAGTTGAAACAAGGATCCAAAGAGAAACTAAAGTTGATGAAGAGAATGAAGAAATGGAAAGTGACCAAAATGAAAATGAACAAACACAAGTTCCCTTAGAAAAACCATTACTTCAGTTTCCTCAAAGACTGAAGCAGAAGAATAAAGATAAAAAAATTACAAAATTTTTAAAAATCCTTAAGAAGTTAATGATAAACATTCCTTCCATTGACAAGTTATGTGAAATTTAGAAGTTTACAGATCACGAGACCGTTGCACTAAGTGAAGCGTGTAGCACTATTATTCAGAAAAGCTTCCTGAAAAATTAAAAGATCTTGGTAGTTTTACTATACCTTGTGTTGTTGGTGAAAAGTGTTTTGGAAAAGCCTTATGTGATTTAGGAGCGAGTACCAATCATATGCTTTTATCAATTTTTAAACGTTTAAATTTAGGAGAAATTTCCCCTACTATTATAACTCTTCAGTTAGTTGATCGATCAATAACTTATCTAAAAAGAGTTATAGAAGATGTATTAGTAAAAATGGATAAATTTATTTTCCCTGTAGACTTTATAGTATTAGACATGGAAGAAGATAAATAGATTCCTATTATTTTGGGGAGACCATTTCTTACAACAGGAAGAGCTGTGATAGATGTGCAGAAAGGAGAATTAATAATGAGAGTTAATGATCAGAAAATAACATTTAATATTGCAAATGCTATGAAATATCCTGCAATAGAAAGAGATAATGAATGTTTTAGGATATAAGTTATTGATTATCTGAGTAATGAGCAGTTTAACAAAGAGTTTGAAGATAAACTAAAATAAGGAGAATTTTTTGAAAATAAGGACAAAATTAAAGAAGGTTTGGATTATATTCAAGACAAAGTTGAAACCTTAGATTTGTTGGAAAATGATAATAAAAATCTTATTACTTTAAGTATTAAACCACCTGAACTTAAACTGAAAATATTATCTGCACATTTAAAATATGTGTTGTTAGGACAATCATCTACATTGTCTGTTATTGTATCTTCTGAATTAACTGAAATTCAAGAAGAAAATTTAATAAAGAAGTTTAAAATATATGAAATAGCTTTTGGATGGACTTTAGTAGATATTAAAGGAATTAGTCCTTCAATTTGTATGCACAAAATTCTTTTAGATGAACAATACATTATGATCCTCAGAGGAGATTAAACCCAATAATAAAGAAGTTGTTAAAAAAGAAATTTTAAAATAGTTAGATGCTGTAATTATATATCCTATATCAGGCAGTGCTTGGGTAAGTCCAATTCAATGTGTTCCGAAGAAAGGAGGAGTGACCATTGAAAAAAATGAAAAAATGAATTAATTCAAATAAGACAAGTTACTGGTTGGCGAATTTGTATTGACTATAGAAAATTAAATATGGTCACCAGAAAATGTCACTTTCCTTTACCCTTTCTAGACAAAATGTTGGATTGATTGGCTAAAAAAAATATTATTTATTTTTAGATAGATATACCAGTTATCACTAAATTCCAATTGCTTCAGAGGATTAAGATAAAACAACATTTACAAGCCCTTATGGAACATTTGCTTTCCGTAGAATGCCTTTTGGACTATGCAATGCACCCGCAACATTTCAAAGATGTATAATGTCAATTTTTAGCAATTTTATTAAACATGGAATGGAAGTGTTTATGGATGATTTTTCTTTATTCGGAACTTTGTTTGAATTATGTTTAAATAATTTAGAAAAAGTTTTGGAAGTATGTGAAAGAATCAACCTACTAGTAAATTGGGAAAAATATCAATTTATGGTTGCAGGAGGTACTGTACTTGGGCATAAAATTTTTGAAAATGACATGGAAGTAGATCCTGCAAAAATTTAAGTTATTAAAAAATTACCACCTCCTACTAATGTTAGAGGGGTAAGAAGCTTTCTAGGACATGCTGGTTTCTACATACGCTACATAAAATATTTTTTTAAAATAACTAAGCCATTATGCCAACTTTTGGAAAAAAGATACAAAATTTGATTTCAACGAGGAATGCATAAAAGCATTTGAATTATTGAAAAAAAAAATTAATCATTGCACCAATAATAGTTCCAATTGACTGGGAAAAATCATTCAAAATAATGTGTGATGCTAGTGATTATGCTATTGGGGATGTTTTAAGACAAAGGCACAATAATGTTTTTAAAGTATTTTATTATGCTACTAAAACTCTAAATGATACTCAAATTACACTTCTACTGAAAGAGAGTTATTAGCTATTGTTTATGCCTTTCATAAATTTAGACCTTACTAATTTGAACTAAATGTATAGTGCATACAGATCATTCTTCTATTAAATACTTGATGCAAAAGAAGGATGCAAAACCAAGATTAATTAGATGGATAATTCTTTTGCAAGAGATTGATTTTGCCGTAGTTGATAGAAAGAGAAATGATAATCAAATAGATGATCATTTATCTAGACTTGAAAGAGAAATATTAATAAATTTTGTAAATGAAATTTAAAAAAAAAATCTCTGATGAACAATTATATAGTATTGATGAAATGAATGTACCATGGTATGCTCATATAGTAAATTATATTGTAAGTGATATTCTACCACCTAATATTAAAAATCCACAACTAAAAAATTTATTTATGATTCAAAATTCTATTTTGGGATGAACTATATTTATATAAACAATGTAAAGATCTAATTATTAGAAGGTATGTGCCTTATGACGAAACTCAACAAATAATTAAAAGATGTCATGATTATGAATTTGGAGGAAATTTTGTAACAAATAGAGCTGCATATAACATTTTGCAAGTTGAATTTTATTGGCCTACTCTTTTTAGAGATGTTAATGAATATATTAAAACATGCGATTGATGTCGGAGAGTAGGAAATATTTCTAGAAGAAACAAAATTCCTCTAAATTACACATTGGAAGTTGAAATTGCGATAGGAAATATTTCTAGAAGAAATTAAATGCCTCTAAATTACACACTAGAAATTGAAATTTTTGATGTGTGGGGATTAGATTTTATTGGACCTTTTATGTCTTCATTTGAAAATTTATATATATTACTTGCTGTTGATTATATGTCCAAATTGATTAAAGCTATTGATGTACCTACATGTGATACTTAGAGTATTTCTAAATTGTTAATTAAAAATACTTTTACAAGATATGAAATACCAAGAGTAATTATTACAGATGGAGGATCTCATTTTACGAATAAGAGAATAAAAAAATTAATTAAGAAATATTATATTATGCATAGATTCTCTACTGCTTATCATCCTCAGAATAACGGTCTAGCATGTACATCAAATTGAAAAATTAAACAAATTTTAGACAAAACTGTAAATCCCTATAAATTAGATTGGTCTACTAGATTAGATACTGCATTATGGGCATATAGAACTGCTTATAAGACTCCTATAGGAATATCCCCGTATAGACTTATTTTTGGAAAAACATGTCATTTACCAGTAGAATTGGAGCATAAAGTATTTTGGGCTGTTAAAGAATTTCTATTTAATTTAAAGGATGCTGGTGAGAAAAGATTATTACAACTTAATAAACTTGAGAAAATTAGAAATGAAATATATGATAATGCAAAAATCTATAAAGAGAAAATAAAAATTTGGCATGTCTGGAAGATTATTAAATATAAGTTTAAACCTGGACAAGAAATTTTATTATATAATATAAGATTGAGATTATTTTTAGGAAAACTGAAATCCAGATGGTTAGGACCATTTAAAGTGATTAAATCTCTAGCAAGATATTTAAAGTTAATCGGCATCGATTGAAACATTATTATGAAGGGCACATACCACAGTTTAAAGAAGTTTTAATGTTAAGTCAACCCGACTAAACAAATGGCGCATCGAGCTGACGACGTTAATCCAAGCGCTTTGTGGGAGGCAACCCATATATAAATATTTATATATATATATATTATTATTTTTGTTTAATAAGTGTATTTATATATTAGGAAACAATAATATTTATGAGTCCTACACAGTTTTATATAGCATAAATTAAGACAAATATTGGTATTGGAGGAAAATTTAGAATCAAATTGAACAAATAAAATTAAAAGACGTGATTTTGGCCTCTGGCGCTCACGACGCTAGAATGGGCGCCGACGGTGCCCAGCTAATGGACCATGGCACCGATAGCACCATCGGAAGCATCGACGGTGTCTCGAGCAGTTTTGCGCGTACAAAGCGAATTCAACGGACTTTGGTGGGATTTTGCTCCTAAATAACCGCCGAGAGGTATTTTTAAAGGACTAAAAACTGCCTTCGATGTCCAGAAACTTCCTAATTTTGAATTTCATGGCTTTCAATTCTAGAAATACTTCAAGGTATGGAGTTTTCAATAGAAGAAAGTTTATTAGTTTTGATGCGCAGAGATTATATGACANATGGCGCCGACAACGCCATCAGGAGCGTTGACGACGTCCTCAGCAGTTTCATGCGGTTTTGATATTTTTGGCAGACTTCAGTGGGATTTCGCTCCTTAATAATTGCCGAGAGGTGTTTTTAAAGTTTTAAAAACTGCCTTGGACGACCAGAAACTTCCTATTTTTGAATTCCATGGCTTCCAATTCCAGAAATACTTTCAGGTATGCAGTTTTCAATAGAGGAAATTATATCAGTTTTGATGGGCAGAGATTATACGACGAAGTCATTATGAAGAAGAGACTTATCAAGGAAACATGCTTTGTCAATCATGGATTGATTAATCCAAGTTCTCCGATTGATAAAATCATTATACAAAGATGATGAGAAGTTCTATGCTACACTACCGCTACAGTTTCTGTACCAGTGGTAAAGGAATTCTATGCCAACTTACATGGAGTTACCTTAAGTGTTGTCTTCATACGAGGTAAGGTTGTACCATTTAATCCGGCGCAAATTGGTGAGTTATATATGATAGAAAACGTTCGAATCTGTCATTATACAAATTTTATCTCAACGAGAGATTTGACGCAAGATGTCTAAAATTTTCTGACGGATGAAAGTGATATTTGGGAAATGCAAAGTGAGGGATATGTTAGTTTATCTGCTTCATTGCTTAATCAAATAGAAAAATAGTAGTTTTTCTTCATTTCTGCAAAATTACTTCCTATCATGAAGATTAGTAGAGTCACCAAAGAAAGTGTTATTTTAAACTATTGCAGTCAAATGGAAAATCCCATTGAAGTAGGATCTATTATTTTTAAATCTATTATGGGTATTATTATGAAGGGGCTAATGTATGGACTTGGGTATCCTTCCATAATTTTCCTACTTTACAGTCAATCTCAAGTTCCATATGAAAGTTGGGAAAAAGTTTTATTACCTTGGGATCCCATGGTTCCTATTAATGATAATTATGTTGGGAATGAAAATGAAGCATTAGATGCTATCTTGGAACATTCATCACATGCTTCAACTCCATTGATGTCACAAATAGTTGAAAGTTCACTAGCTTTAGAAAAGAAAATGAAGAAAATTGAAAGTGAACTTCAGAGTATAACAAATGCAATAGGAAATATTAAATACCTTTTTTATCACATAGATTTGAGGATGAAGGAGAATTTTGATCATACTGAAACATTTGAAGCAGGATTAGTGCGGATGTTCAGGGAAAAATGATGGATCGAAGAAAATTCGACTGACCAATTCCTATACCGACCCTTCTACAATCTGTACATTCATTACCAGTTTATGGGAGATATTTGAGGAGGAGAAAGTATTGAATAAGAGGTAGAATAATTGAAGAATTTAGACTCTTTATTAGTTTAAAATACTCATGTATTTAATGTTATTGTGTGGATTCAATTTTGTTTGCTTTGCTTTAGAACTTTGATTGTGTATAGTTTTGTCCCAGCGTTTAGTTTTGTGGCTTGATTTTAAAGTTGAATTAAAATTTAATTTTCTTTATATGTGTGAAAGTGTGATTAAAAAAATGTTTTTGTAAAAAGTGTATTTTTATATATAAAAGTTAGTTTGGTGTTGTTTGTGAAAATGTTTGTTTGTGAATCATTATTAGATAAAAAATTGTGTTAAAAAATACTAAAAAGACTTTGGAATAAATTGAAAGAAAATTGAAAATTACGAAAATAAGAAAATGGAATTTTTTAGCCTTCAGCACCGACAACGCTGGCATGGGCGTCAATAGCGCCCTCGACCCGAGAACACCTTAAACCCCTTAAATTTGCGATTTGCACTGTAAAACTCCATTTTTACCCTTTGAGTCATCTTCAACCTCCAATTTTTGTACCTAGGGCTTCATTTTGCTATGATTTGAGGTGAGTTTAAGTCAAAGAAAGTTTGGATTTCATATTCTCTAAGTAAGAGCTACACTTTGAACTAAACATTTTTTTATTTTTACCAAGGATTTATCCCACATTGCCGAGATCCAAAAATTTTGGAATTTTTTGAGAGATTTTGAGAAAATCCTTTGGTGAAGAAATCTTACATAGTAGATTTAAGTTTTAAGCATTTGAAATTATGATTTTCAGAATTTTGGGAATTAATTTAGATTTTTATCAAATTTTTCTTAGATTTACCATGGCACCTAGAATGAGCAAAGGAAAGAGAAAAGTGGACTATGATGAACAAAAATTTGTCAGCTTCAAAGCTAGTGCTCATTTCCATAGTCTACTTGAAAATTAAAAAGTGATTCTGGATTGTGGATTTAAAAATCTGGGTGGAGAAGTTGAGTGATTAATCAATGTTTGGCAGTGGGAAAATTTTTTGTTATTTTACTGTCGATGCGATTATTGGTGTAGTAATTGAGTTCTATGCAAATTTTAAAGAGACTTCTGAAGACTTTGTTTTTGTTCTTGGGAAAATAGTAGAATTTTCTCCAAGAAATATTAATGAATTTTATCAATTAGAAGATGAGTACAGTTGCTAGTATAAATCGTTTTCTACTATAAATGAGGTGTTGGATGAGGTTATTTCTTTTCTTACTGATGGAAGAGGAACCTGGAAGGTGAAGAATGGTGTTAAGGTAAACTTACTTCTTTCTATGTTAAATATAGTATCTAAGGCCTGACACTACTTTTTTTCTGGAAGAATGATCTCGTTAAATCATCATAGTGAGGATACAAAGGATAGAGCCATCCTGATCTTCTGTATCCAACAAGTGATGAGGATAAATGTAGGCTCTATTATTTATATGAACACTCAATCTATTGCTTTGGGAGAGACCACTGGTGGTTTAGCATACCCTACCCTGATCTTCACACTTTGTGAACAGACAGGAGTTGATTTTAAAATAGAGGAAGAGAAGATTGAGCATCTAAAACCTGTTGGGCCTACTAATATAAAGACATATGAATCTCATGTTAGATGGAGGTTTGGAAGTAGAACCAGTGATATTCCTTCTACTATGAGGACCCCTAATTCTAGTGACCCTACTCTTCGAGAACTATTGGAGTAGATGATGATCCAATAGAAAGATATCTTGAGAATGGATCAAAGAATGGAAAACATGAAGGTCAGAAATGATCACTCTGATGATTTGATAAGACAAAAGTTCAAATATGATGCTGCTTATGATGATGTGATAGTCAGATATATGAAGGGTGATCACTAAGTTTGGTTTTTTACTCACCCTATCTTTGATTTTTACCAAGGGTTTGAACAGATTCATTGGTTGAAATTAATCAAAGTTGACTAGTTTAACCAAAATTGACAAGTTTGATCAAAATTGACTATTTGGGCCAAAGTTGACCAATTGGGTAATTAAGTGTCAATGTTGACTTTATGATCATTATGGTGATCATTAAATCAAAGTTTAACTAGATTATGACACTACTGATCTGATCATTTTGAGGTATATGCATGACTAAGATCCAAAAAGAGTGCTTTGAGGGTTATTTCAATTTTTAGGGTTTTAATGACCCTAGGTATGTCCAAAGAAGTTAATGTTGGCCCTTTTCTTGGTGATCACAATGATCATTTTCAAGTGTTTTAATATGTCACAGAATCTTAAGTCATAAGATTTCTCAAGTTGAATTTGGTCTATGGATGTCATTTTAATACATTCACTAAAAGTGAGGTCAACAAATGGGCCCCCAATATCTGTGGAATACTGGATGAGTATGCTACACATATTGGCATTAACCGAATTGGTCAGTTGTCAATAATGTCATATCCTGTTAAATGGGATTTCATATTGTCTTTATGAGTATTGTATAAAGGAGTGATAAGACCATTATCCTATGCCAGGAAAGGATTACGTTAGAACATGGATGTATTATTCCTTCTAAGGAGGTCTTATACCATTTCATAGAAGTGTCAAATGTCAGTATGTCAATTTTTAAGAAGGAATGCTACACGACTTATATCCTTTCTCAAAGAGAGAGCTAAAGGAACACCATGTTTCCTATAGCTGAGGAGAGAATGGATATCATACCATTCCTCAGAAATGTCAGATGTCGATATGTCGATTTTTTATAAGGAATGCTATACAACTTATATCCTATCCCAAATTCTTATAGGTAGGGAGAGAAAGGTTACCATACCATCTCCCGAAAATGACAGATTTCGATATGTCAATTTTGAGAAGGAATGTTATACGATTTATATCCTATCTCAAAGAAAGAGCTAAATGAATATCATGTTTCCTATAGCTGAGGAGAGAATGGATACCATACCATCTCTTGAAAATGTCAGATGTCGTATGTTGATTTTGAGAAAGAATGCTATACGACTTATATCTATCTCAAAGAAAGAGCTAACAGAATACCATGTTTCCTATAATTAGTGAGAGAATGGATACCATATCGTTCCTCGAAAATGTCAGATGTCGATATGTCGATTTTAAGAAGGAATGTTATATGACTTATAACCAATCTCAAAGAAAGCGCTAACGGAATACCATGTTTCCTATAGCTAGGGAGACAAAGGATTCCATTCCATCTCTAAAAAATGTCAGATGTCGATATGTCAATTTTGGGAAGGAATGTTGTGCGACATATATCCTATCTCAAAGAAAGAGCAAAGGGAACACCATGTTTCTTATAGCTAGGGAGAGAATAGATACCATACCATCTCTCAGAAATGTTAGATGTCGATTTATCAATTTTGAGAAGGAATGCTACATGACTTATATACTTTCTCAAAGAAAGAGCTAAAAGAATACCATGTTTCCTATAGCTAGGGAGAGAATGGATACCATATCATCTTTCGGAAATGTAAGATTTTGATCTGTCGATTTTGAGAAGGAATGATATATAGCTTATATCCTATCTCAAGGAAATAGCTAAAGGAATAAAATGTTTCCTATAGCTAGGGAGAGAATGGATACCATACCATCTTTCATAAATGTAAGATGTTGATCTATCGATTTTGAGAAGGAATGATATACGACTTATATCCTATCTCAAAGAAATAGCCAAAGGAATATCTTGTTTCCTATATCTAGGGAGAGAATGGATCCCATATCATTTCTAAGAAATGTCAAATGTCGATATGTTGATTTTGAGAAGGAATGCTATTCGACTTATATCTTATCTCAAAGAAAGAACTAAGGGAACACCATGTTTCCTATAGATAGGGAGGGAATAGATACCCTACCATCTCTCTGAAATGTCAGATGTCGATCTATTGATTTTGAGAAGGAATGTACACAACTTATATCCTTTCTCAAAGAAAGAGTTAAATGAATATGATGTTTCTTATAGCTAGGGAAAGAATGGATATCGTAGCATCTCTCAGAAATGTCAGATGTAGATCTGTCGATTTTGAGAAGGAATGCTATATGACTTACATCCTTTCTCAAAGAAAAAACTACTAGAAATCCGAATCTTCCTATCAGGAAGGTCTTTATTTCTAATAGTAGGAGAGTAGATGCCATAAGGAGGTCTTATACTACATTCTAAAGATGTCAAATGTCAATGTCTATAGATTTTGAGAAGGAATGCTATACGACTTACATTCTTTCTCAAAGGAATAACTACTGGAAAACTAGAGCTCCCTATCGGGAAGGTCTTTATTTCCAATAGTAGGAGAGTAGATTCCATAAGGAGGTCTTGTACTACAACCTAGAGATGTCAAATGTGAATGTCTGTTGGCTTTGAGAAGGAATGCTATACGACTTACATCATATCTCGAAGGAATAACTACTGGAAAGCCGTAACTCCCTATCAGGAAGGTCTTTATTTCCAATAGTAAAGAGAAAGTAGATTCCATATTCCATCTAAAATGGTCTTATACTATTTCTCAAAGATGTCAATATGTCAGTCTCGGGAAGGAATAATAGGAAACTTATATCCTACCCCGTAAGAAAAGCTAAAGGAAATCCACTGTCAGAAAGGTCTTACATCCAATAGCACAGAAGTATGTGTAGAAAAACACATAGAGTTAACTGATTTGTTTTAAATTTTTAATGTGTGTCGGGTTTAAATCTTTCAAAGGAGAATACTTTTTTGTCCATGTTTGTCATTTTGTTTGTGTGAAGATTGTGAATCAATTTTATATTGTTTCGTGAAGTTGAGTTGATTTCATCATTTTTTTTATCGTTTGTTTCCCAATTTACAAACGAGTCGTTATGTTTTTATGTCACATAATATTTTTCAAATACTACCCATTGATTAGGGTAAAGCTCTTTGAAATTCAACCAACTGAAAGGATCCTCCCGAATGTGCCTCGACCCTCCCACTATTTTATTAAGGTTGTTGAGATTGTCTTTCAGAAATGATTTTGATGTTCGTGAATTTCAACTTGCTAATAACTCTGTCTTTTACCTTAGTTCCTTTATTCTGAGTCTATGTAGATTTCAAAATTTTTATTATATGATGAAAATATTTTTATTTCTAAAGATATGTCTGAACCAATTAATAACCAACCAAAACGCATGATCACTTATTTTTTCTCCTGAATATAATATTGGGAGAATTTTCTTAAGTCACTTTCTCAATTTTTATTAATTAGGGGAGAGGTTGGACACCAATTTTTGATTTCATGCTCACCTTAAGCTTCTTCTCAGAGAATTACTATGTCCGGTAGAGCATATTTTAAGGATTTTGAATGTCTGAATTCAAACACCAATTTTTGATTTCATGCTCACCTCAATTTTTTATCTTGTGGAGCATATTAAAGGTTTTGAATCTCCGAACACCAATTTTTGATTTTTTCCCCACCTTCATTTTTTAAGGGATTACATTTTCTGGAGCATATTAAGAGTTTTGAATGTCTGAACACCAATTTTTGATTTTATGCCCACTTCAATTTTTTTACTATATCTGGTGAAGCATTTTAAAGATTTTGAATGTCTAAATTCAAACACCAATTTTTTTATTTCATGCTCTCCTCAAGCTTCTTCTCAAGGGTTTTCAAAATCCAACCTTCCCTAATTAATAACTNTTCATGAAGTAAATGTCATGGAATTTTTGTTGTGAATATTATGGAATGTCTGTCGTGAATGTCATGAAATGTCTGTAGTGAATGTTATGAAAGGTTTGAACATCATGGTATGTTTGTTGTGATTGTCATGGTATGTCTGTTGCCATTGTCATGGTATGTCTATTGTCATTATCATGGTATGTCTGTTGTCATTGTTATGGTATGTATATTGTTATTGTCATGGTATGCCTGGTGTTATTGTCATGGAATGTCGGGTGTCATTGTCATGGAATTTCTATTATCATTGTCATGGTATGTTTGTTGTGTTTGTTATAGATAACTCTTATTTTCAAAGAGTTGAAATTAAGTAATATAGTCCTATCTGTAAAATGATAGAATACCTTAAAATGTCATGTTATTTTAACTTTTAGTGTCACAGAGTTAAAATTTGGGTAAGTAATTCAATCTATCAAATGATAGAATACCTTAGAATGTCATGAGACATTTAACCTTTAGAGTTAAAATTTGGGAAGGATAATTCTATTTGTCAAAATATAGAATATCTTAAAATGAGATTTTAGCTCTTAATATCAAAAAGTTAAAATGTAGGAAAGATAATTCTCTCTGTAAAAGATAGAATATCTGAGAATCTAGGTAATATAATCCTACCTGTCAGAAGATAGAAAATCTTAGAATGTCATGCCATTTTTAACTCTTAATATCGAAGAGTTAAAATTTAAGAACGATAATTCAATTTATTAAAAGATAGAATATCTTAGAATTTTGTGTCTGGGTAATATAATCCTTCTTGTCAGAAGATAGAATATCATAAAATGTCATATCATTTTTAACTCTTAATATCAAAGAATTAAAATTCAGAAAAGGTAATTCTATTTTTCAAACGATAGAATTTTTTAGAATGTCGTGTCTAGGTAAGATAACCCAACGGAGTCACCACTCTCTTGATGGCACCCAGAACTTGCCACCCGCGGTCACCACCAATTCTCTCCCATTTTTTTCAGGTCAGGTGTTTATTGTCGGTAAGGATGTTAGAGTCAACACTCTGTTTATCTATTTTTTTACCCTATTTTCCAATTTACCTTAATATTTTGGATCAAGTGAAAGATTCTTAAGTATTAAAGAAATTAGGAAAAAGGGAAAGGGAAAATAAGAAAATAAGAGAATGATTGGGTGGTAAACTTATAGAGAAGACTCTAGAATGTCAAAATCTCTTATAAGAAAAGCCACACAAATGGTCTGATAATCAGAGATCTTGGTTGATCACCTATTTTGAATTCTTAAATTTCCTATAAGAGCAAGCTCCTATAGTTAATTATATCTTATGCAATTCTAAATTTACCCAAGAAAACTCCTGATTCTCGCTAACACTCATTCTTCTAAAATGTCAAGATCAAGGAAAGAAACATCAAATGTTTTATTCCTGGGGTAATAGAATCCTAAGAATATGATTCTACCCTAAAGGTTTTGTTTTGTTTGTTCATGTTATGTCATGTTGTTTTGTTTTTGTTTTGTTTTGTTTCTGTCATGTTATTTCATTTTATTTTCGTTTTATCATTTTGACTTTTTATATTTGTCATGGCTATCCTAAATGTTCTGGTTGTGTATTATGTCATGTCATGTTGTTTATGTTGTTTTATTTTGTTTTGTTTGTTTTTATCTGGTTTTGTTTTCTTGAAATTCCACTTTTGAACGTCGTCCTGCAAAACAGAGTTAGCACACCCTATAACATACAAAGGAAATCTAAAGCAAAATTTTATTTTCATGTCTTCAATAAACCTGCAAAGGAGAACACGATTAACATAAAACCAAGTTGTCACATTTATCAATTTTAGTTGGTCATTTAATTGGTTGAATAACTTTTAAACGACCAGGTCAAGATGTCTATGGCTCCATCGTCTCGGGGCTGTAAAATATTCAGATTTACTTAGTCCGAAAGATGTTTAAACCAGGACCAGAAGATTCTTGTCAGCAACCATAGATTGCGTCGTCAAAGAAATCTTCATAAATCTGAACACAGATGTTTAATTTTGTTTTTGGTGATCTTTGTTCATTATAGTTCAAGTTTAAGTCTTAATGTCTTTTTATTTCATTTTATGTTGGTGAATTGGATTTTTATAATGTCGTTTGTTTTAGGTCATATTTTGATTAGACCTAAAAGAGTTTAATTTTAATGTTGGTGAAACGTGAAAATTTGATGTCATTCAATTTGGATAGATTTTAAGTTGTAAAAATGATTTAGGTTCAATGTAAGTAGAACATGAAGTTTGAAGATAGTTTACGTCCTATATAGATAGGACATAAAATGTTTCAGGTTCAATGCAACGAGAACCTGAGGGTTCAACTAATTTTAGTCCAATGTAAGTAGGACTTAAGCAATTTAGGTTCAATATTGATAGAAACTAAGGAATAAAATGATTCAAGTTCAATGTAGTTAAGACTTTAGATGTTATAGGTTCAATGTAGGTAGAACCTAAGAACAATTTAGGTTCAATATTGAACTTAAGATTTCAAATAGTCTTATGTCCAATATGGTTAGGACTTTGAGTTGAGTCGGTTTAAGTTCAATGTAGGTTGAACTTAGAGTTTAGGTTAACTTGAGTTGAACATAAGAGTTTGAGTTGGATCAAGTTCAAGTTGGATTGAACCTAAAAATTTGAATTGAGTGAGGTTTCAGTTGGGTTAAACCAAGAGAATTGAGTTGGGTTAGATCTAAATTTGGTTTAATTTTAGTCCAAGTTGGGTTGAACTTAAGAGTTTTAATTGGCTTAAGTCTAATGTAGTTAAGACTTAAGGGTTGAGTTAGGTTCAAGTTGGCACTACCTAAATGTTTGTGTTGATTTAAGTTCAAGTTGGGTTGAACTTAATAGTTTGAATTGACTTAAGTCTAATGTAGTAAAGACTTAAGGGTTGAGTTAGGTTCAAGTTGGGTTGAACCTAAGTTTGAAGTTGAGATAGGTTCAATTTGGGTTGAACCTAAGTTAAGGGTTTAATTTAGGTTCTGTATATGTCAAACCTAAGGTTTGGTTAACTTGGGTTCAAGTTAGGTTGAACCTAAGTTTGACATTGAGTTAGGTTCAATTTGGGTTGAACCTAAAGTTGGTATTGACTTAGGTTCAAATTATGTTGAACCTAAGTTAAAGGTTAAATTTAGGTTCAGTATATGACGAACCTAAAGTTTGGTTAACTTGGGTTTAATTTGGGTTGAACCTAAGTTCTAGGTTTGATTAAGGTTCAATATGGGTTGAACCTAAGGTTTAAATTTTGATTTAGGTTAAATGTGGGTTGAACCTAAATTGATTTTAGGTTCAATATGGAGTGAACCTAAAGTTTAGGCTAACTTTGATTCAATTTGGGTTGAACCTAAGTTCTAGGTTTGATTTAGGTTCAATATAGGTTGAACCTAAGGTTTAGATTTTGATTTATGTTCAATGTGGGTTGAACCTAAATTAATTTTAGGTTCATTGTGGGTAGAACCTAAGGTTTAGGTTAACTTGGGTTCAATCTGGGTTGCTAAGTTTATGTTGACTTAGGTTCATCAATTTAGGTTGATCCTAAGTTACAGCTTTGATTTAGGTTCAATATGGGTTGAACCAAAGGTTGTATTAGACCTAATTGGGGTTAGGTCTAATTATGATATAGAGGCTACTTAAGCCTAATGTAATTAAGGCTTTAGGATTAATTAAGTCTAATTAAGGTTAGACTTAACTATGGTTTAAAGGTTGTTTAAGCCTAGTGTGTAAGTTTAAATAGGGTTAGACCTAATTTAGGTTTATATTTAATTAAACTTAATTTAGGTAAGGTTTAATTGATTAATTAGACATAAAATAGGTTAAGTCTAATTGGGCTTAAAGGTTAATTAAACCTAATTTAGGTAAGGTTTAGTTGATTAAATAGACTTAATAGAGGCTAAGTCTAATGAGTTTAAAGGTTAATTAAACCTAATTTAGGTAAAGTTTAATTGATTAATTAGACTTAATAAGGGTTATGTCTAATTGGGTTTAAAGGTTAATTAAACGTAATTTAGGTAAGGTTTAATTGAAATTAGGCTTAATAGAAGTTAAGTCTAATTTGGTTTAAAGGTAAATTAAACCTAATTTAGGTAAGGTTTGATTGATTAATTAGACTTAACAGGGGTTAAGTCCAATTGGGTTTAAATATTAATTAAACCTAATATAGGTAAGGTTTAATTGATTAATTAGACTTAATAAGGGTTAAGTCTATTTAAGGTTAGTTGAGTTAAACCTAATGTAGTTAAGGTCTAGCTAGAGTTTAATTAGGTCTAAATAGGGTTTAGGTCTAATTAGGGTTTATTAAGTTAAACCTAATGTAGTTAAGGTCTAATTAAGGTTTAATTAGGTTTAAATGTGGTAATTAGAGTTTGTTAAGTTAAACCTAATGTAGTTAAGGTCTAACTAAGGTTTACTTAGGTCTAAATGTGGTTTAGACCTCACTAAGGTTTGTTAAGTTAAACCTAATGTAGTTAATGTCTTACTAAGGTTTAATTAGGTCTAAATGTGGTTTAAACCTCATTAGGGTTTGCTAAGTTAAACCTAATGTAGTTAAAGTCTAACTAAGGTTTAAATAGTTCAAAATGTGGTTTAGACCTAATTAGGCTTTGTTAAGTTAAACCTAATGTAGTTAAGGTTTAACTAAGGTTTAATTAGGTCTAAATGTGCTTTAGACCTAATTAGGGTTTAAGTTAAACCTAATGTAGTTAAGGTTTAACTAAGGTCTAATTAGGTTTAAAGGTGGTTTAAACCTAATTAGGTTTGTATTGAGTTAAACCTAATGTAGTTAAGGTTTAACTAGGTTTAATTAGGTCTAAATGTGGTTTAAACCTAATTAGAGTTTATGGTTCACCTAGATAAAATATAAGCGTCTTGTTTGATTTCACTTGAATTCAGATCAAGTCTGGGTTTAAATGTCTTGCCATATTGAGTCTATGGGGTTAGACTCAATGGTCATGAGGATGTGAATTAGACCCTATGTCATTTGGGTCTAAGGATTAGAGTTTGGTTAACTCTAAGTGTCACTAAGGCTAGTGTCCAAGCCTAAAGAAGACTAGGGTAAATACGTAATTTTTTTATTTTTACAAATTTAACCCTAAAAATCAAATGAGATTTTTAAATTTGTAAATGGTTAAAATTTGTCATTTTAGAGTTCAAAAATGTCACTTTAAGTTTTCTAACCATTTCTGATTTTAATTTCCAATTTCCTCAATTTTTATAATTATTTTAATGATAATTATAAATTTTGAAAGGAATTAAGAAATTGATGTCTAGGGAGTTTTTGTGGCCTTGGAAAAAATATGATAATTCCCTAAAAATTTCAAAATTTTTGAAATTATAAATAATTTTTAATAATTAAATTACTCTAGAGAGTAATTAATTAATTAAAAATTAATTATAATTAATTAAATCCTAATTTCATGTCCAAAATGTTCTACTCACCGTCCTGAGTTCAGAGGTATTTTTGTCTTATTTTTGTGATTTTTATGTCAAGATATCAATTTTTGAAAATTTTGGACGTTTTCCAAATTTCTGAATTTCTTATTTAAAGAAAATTCCTCGCATGGAAGCTGGCTAGATCCTCGGATCTATTGAATGTGCACGCGGCGTGATCTGATTGGGCGAGTTTTACATGTGAAAGCCACGTGGCCCGTCGCTTATATGTTTCATATGGACGGATCCGCCGTCCAAATGAATCATGCTCGTCCTTTTTTAGAACATAAAAATGGACGACATCCTATCATCTTCCCCATATACCCTTTTCACGAGAACCGACCATCTTTTAGGGTCAATTTCTCGCTCGATTCTCCATGAAATCAAGTGAGATTTATTTCTAAAGCTTCATCGTGAAATGACAAACCCATCCATACGGTGATGCATGGGTTTTGAAAGGGTTCATTTCACAATCGACGAAAAGCGAATGAGATCTAGGTCAAAATGATCATACTTTGGCTTGATGAAGTGAAGCTTCATTCAAGTTTGTCTAGAACGATGTCTGATTCTTTGCGAGGCTCCTTGTAGGTCCAGTTTGAGGTGAAATTGGGTCCGAGCAAAAGTTCACCAAAAAGGACTCACGACTTCATGTAGAACCAGGTCAGAGCTCAAGGGAAGATCCAATTTTGACTGGAATCTTCTTCTTACACCTCAGGGAAGGTGTAGGAGGAGTTAATTTCATGATTGGGTGGGGTTTTTATTGGACCCAAAAAATGTTGTATTTTTGGGGATTTCAATTTTGCTAAATTGGAAGAGAGCAATGGGTTTGAAGGCTTCATTCAGAGGGGAATCAATTGCCTATAAAGTGGGGAGCAAGTTAGCTATTAGGAGCATTTGGAATTGGGCAATGTGGTTGGGTGCTCCTCCCTTCTTGTGGCTCATGGGTTTGGCCTATAAATAGGCTTTAGAAGAGCCATGGATGAACCTTGATCAACTTAGGTTCATTTAGGGATGTTGTTGACCACATTAATGATGGTTTCAAGATAGAAATTTGGCTGAAGATAAGTTCATTTGATCTTCTAAGGTTAAACCCATGTGGAGTAGGTTTTAACTTAAATCCTTGGCTTCGCCTCGTTAGAACACCTATGAGGTGGATAATGTTGGCTAAAATTTGCTGAGATAGCCCTCCCCACATAATTCCATCAGCTCATTCTGTGGATTAAAGGGGACATGACACATATGCTTCTTACTCACTTTCTCCTCATGATGAATTTAACCATGATCAAAGAGGTTTAGCTAAGCTATTTCTTTCCATTGGTGAGGTTTTGAGGTGCTCTCCACCTAAGCTTTCATGTCATGCTTTGGTTTCAAGAGGGAATGACACATGTCCCTTCTTTCATGATGGTGTCATTATGACCTTTAACCATGGTAAGAATCATGGTTAATGGGTTGGTTAAGGTGCCAAATATGTCATGATGGGTCTAATGGGTCATGGGTGACCCATTGATAAATCCTCATAAATTAGATGTAAATTTAAAAATCAATTATGGGTTTTTGATGTCATGTGTAATGTCATTTTCATGTCATGTGTGATGCCATTTTGATGTCATTTAATTTAGGGTTAAATTCTCATAAATCCATTTTTAATTATTTATGTAATTAATCAAAAATGTAGGAAAATATAATATAAACCCAAAATTGGTAAAAATGATTTTGACCATTTGACCAATTTTATCAATTTCGTTTAAAATTGAATATTTTGACAAAAATTGACCAGGTTGACTATGGTTGACCAGAGTTGACCATAGTTGACCAATTAAGGTGTAGGGTTGACCCATGTACTTTTTTAATCCTTGTCATGGCTAGGTTAGTCATGGGGTCCATTAGTTGGTCATTAGGTCATGATTTGATGATTTGAGACAAGGGTTGACCAAGTTGACTATGGTTAACTAGGGTTGGCCAATTTTGACCATAGTTGGCCAATGTAGGTCCAGGGTTGACTATGATGACTCACTTGACCCTGTCATGTTTAGTGATATTACTTAAGTTTGACCAAGGTTGACCCAAGTTGACCAAAGTTGACCAAAGTGGTCAAATTAACCAGATGGTGTTGTCTTGACCATATGGTGGTAATTTGGGTCTATGAATGATCAAATGATCAAATGGTCAAAGTGGTGACCATGGTGGTTCACTTTAGTCATTTTGACCAATAGTTGATCAATGGTGTATGTAGTTGATCAAATGGTCTAGTTTGACCGCTTTGGTGTTTTAAAATGATCAAATAATCCAATTTGACCATTTTTAGGGTTTGAACTCATTTATTGGTCCAAATTAACCAAAATTGACTAGTTTGACCAAAATTGACTATTTGGGTCAAAGTTGACCAATTGGGGTAATTAAGTGTCAATGTAGACTTTATGATCATTATGGTGATCATTAAGTCAAAGTTTGGCTAGATTAAGGTTTGTCACTACTCATCAGATCATTTTAGGGTATTCTCATGAATAAGATCTAGAAAGAGTGCTTTGAGGGTTATTTAAATTTTTAGAATTTTAATGACCCTAGGTATGTCCAAAGAAGTCAATGTTGGTAGACCCTTTTTCTTGATGATCACAATGATCATTTTCAAGTCTTTTAATATGTCTTAGAATCTTAAGTCATAAGATTTCTGAAGTTGAATTTGGTCTATGGATGTCTTTTTAAGACCTTCACTAAAAGTGAGGTCAACATCCTGCATATTCAAAAGGATGTATTATATTTGTGCATTGTTTTGACAGAGTTGTTGATTTTCTTAAGGTGTAATTTTTATTTCCTTTCGTTGTTTTAATTTTTTCTTTCAAAATGTTTAAATTTCAATTTTGCATGCATGTTAAGCAAATGCAGGTAAGAAATTCATTAGAGTAAAGATAAGATTATAGTACATAAAATATAAATGCATACCTGGTTTCTTCTCGCTCCCTCTGCTGAAATGTTAGTGTTCATAATCATGCATATATTTTACACTGCAAAGTAAAAAACATATGCTAAGTAGTAGCGAAGCCTTAATGATTTAAATTCAAAAGAGACCACAACTCATAACTTCCCTAGAGGTTTCATGGATGATTGTCTTGAACAAAGCATAATAAGCTCAAATTTTCTTCAAAATATCCAAAAGAATGTAAAGGTGTTCATGGAATACCCTAGACAACCTCTAAAGTCTTCTGAAACAATTTTGAGTTCATTTGAACTTATTATGTTGTTGAATAAATCACCCGGAAGTTCATTAGGTTTAATTAGTTCTTGGCTATATACCTCAATTAACCCATAAGAAAGGGGATAAGCAAGTTTAAGCTTGCAATGTTTGAAGGGAATTATTTATGATTTATCTTCCGACTAACCCTCAAAAAGCATTAGGATAAAATTAGCTAACCAAAAAGCTCTTATGTCATTAGGGGTTGGTGTGTGGATTCATATTAAAAGATCAACATTTAGCTCAACCATTGGTTTGAGACTCCAGGTTAGAAAGTTATTTACTTCTTGACTTATGTCCCAAACAATTAGATCATTTAAAATGGTTTCCTTTTCCAATGTTTAACAATTTGGATAATTACAGTTATATCTTCTTTTCTAAAAGTGAAAGTGAATTGGTTTCAACCTCTTACCCTCATGTTTCAATCACCTTAGAAGTTTGCTTAGGATCAAATATTACCCTGTAAGCCCTTAGCTCATACTAAATCTTAATTAGGGGTGAAAATGTGGAAATTACAATTTTACCCCACAGGCTCTTATCTTCATAAGTCTTTTAAATTAATTTGTTCACCTATCTCACATGACTTAATTGAAATACCAAAGAAGAAATCATATTTTTAGCTCTTTAATTTATTTTCTATAATTATTTTAGTCCAAAAATAGGATTTTCCAAAGTTAATTCACTTAATCAACCAAGGTAAAGTTTTTGTCTTTATGCAAATTACTGGAGGTTCACCTTAGGTCGGAAGACCACTCTGGTTAAATTTCTTGAATTTTTTAATTATATTTTAATTTTTATAATTAATTATTTATTTTGATGGTTAATTAAATATAAAATATAATTTAATTTAAAAAAATTCTTCCTATATGTTTTTTGTAGTTTCTGTTAGTTCAAAATATTGAGAGAGACAAACCTTTCATTTTTATAATTTTTTTATTTATTGTAATTATTTTAATGTAAATTAAGGAAAATACATTTTAAGAATTCAAAAATACATAACTATATTAAAAAAATTAGGAAAAATATTCTAATTAGTCCAAGTGGTCAGGAATTAATTTGTGACATTTTTATGCATTTTCGTATCCTTATGATTTTTAATTATTTTAAATATTTTTAAATGAACAAATTAGCTCAGAAATGAATTTTTTACTTTAACATCAATTTTATTTTTCTTGAGTATCCCTGGTCACAAGGAACACTCCAAACCAATATTGTAATTTTCTGAGTTTTCTTTTAATTTTTATAATTATTGTAATGCAAAATTTCTATTTACTCACAAAAATACACTTTGATGGTCAAATCAACTCATATTAGTTTCAAATTTTTACAGAGGCTTCCCATGTCATTATCTTCAGTGTGGATCAATTTTTATGTTATTTTAGATTTTTTTAATTTAATTTTGTATGGTATTTAATGACTTAAATTAGGAAATTATATTTTACAAATATTTAAATTTAGTTTTTATTTTCATATACTCCTCTGACCACAGTGAATCTACCAAAATAAATCTCATATTTTTCTGATTTATATTTTAATTTATAATATTATTTTTAAGCAAAAGTGTGTCATAACTTTAGAAATTAGGGTTTACCATGTTAGTGGTGTTCTCTAACTTTGGAAAAATCAGAGCACACTTCTAATCACAGAGATAACAAACCCTCCAAATTTCATATCATGGTGATCAATATTTAATTATTTATGATTTAACAAAGTTTTAGAGTATTTAATTAATTTTAAAATATATAAAAGTAAATAATTTTTATTTTTGATCCACATGATTTTTCTCTACTGACCGAGCACAGGAGTGTTTTTATTTTATTTTTAACATTTTTCTTCACCAAGTTATTAATTTTTGAAGTTTTTGAATTATTTAACTCATTAAAAAGCCTATTTTTCTACTTATACATGCGACATTGACTCAATCCTCGACAGCTTCGAAAGCCCAAGCAGCGTGCTCCCATTCGACGCTGCCTTTCGCATCAACGCTAACTTGGGCCATGCTTTATGCTCCATCTCCTCGTTCGACTCCTTCTCCGCCCTCCAATAGATACACATGTAAATGGATAACAGTCGTTCATCATCAACAGCCGACCTAAACCAAGAACCACATGTATTCAAAACCTGAGATCTCACTCGATACTCAACCAAAATTGCTTGGGGTTTGATTCTATAGCATCATCTAGTCGAGACAAATATATCCATAATGTTAAAAGCATATGAAATTAAACTCCTCCTCACAATTAATGTAACCAATCACGATTTTAGGGTTGGTGAACTATACCTTTGCCCAAGAGGTGATGCCTCAATTGGGTTGGTTGTAGACCTTTGTTGTGACCTCACGAAGCTCCTCTAAGTGCCAGTTTGAGCTAGTGGAAAGTCTATGTAAGATTTTGACAAAGGAGTGATTTGAGTTTGGTCTAGAAGTGGGTTAGAGTGCTTTGAAGAGAGAAGTTTTGATGGGTAACACCCTCGTTTGGTCTGGAGAAACTTTTGAAACAAATAATCCCATGTTTTTTGGAGTTTGGTGGAGTGACAGAAAAAACCTTGGATTTCAAGCTTGAAATTAGGGTTTTACAGAGGGGAAGGCGGCTGAAATTTGATTGGGATGAGCTTATGAAGATCTTGAGAAGCTTTAAGAGTAATTTAAAGGGGCCTTTCTAAGGAATTGGCAGCACCCTTCGTTTGGCCATTAGAGGGGTCGTTTAAATAGTCATGGAATTAGGGCTTAATTAACCAACCTAAGGGGTGGAGAAGGATGCTTAGGTGTAGGGTTGAGCAGCGAAATTCACCAATGGAAGTGAGCCACATTGGATGGGTAGAATTTGGGTTTGAACCAAGTGCGGGCTTATCATATTTGGGTTTTTCATTGACTAGGCCTACCGTCCAGGCCAGGGGAGGTGGCTAGCAAGGTTAGGAAGGTTAGAGAAGTTTTAAATGTGATTACATTGGATCTTGATAGCTGATAGCTTGGGATAGTGGGATTAGCAAAATTAGGAGATGGGTTTGCATGATTCAAGGGACCCTTGGTCCATGTCTCAAAATTTGGTTCTTTGTTGATTTAATTAGCATCCTAGGAAGCTAATCAAGGGAGGAGAAGATTTTGCTTGGTTAATTGCAAAGGTTTTGGTTAATTNGGGTGTTCTTTAACTTTGGAAAAATTAGAGCACACTCCTAATCACAGAGATAACAAACCCTCCAAATTTCATATCATGGTGATCAATATTTAATTATTTATGATTTAATGAAGTTTTAGAGTATTTAATTAATTTTAAAATAAATAAAAGGTAAATAATTTTTATTTTTGATCCACATGATTCTTCTCTACTGACTGAGCACAAAAGTGTTTTTATTTTATTTTTTACATTTTTCTTCACCAAGTTATGAATTTTTGAAGTTTTTGAATTATTTAAATCGTTAAAAAGCCTATTTTTCTACTTATACATGCGACATTGACTCAATCCTCGACAGCTTCGAAAGCCCAAGCAGCGTGCTCCCATTCGACGCTACCTTCCGCATCAACGCTAACTCGGGGCATGCTTTATGCTCCATCTCCTCGTTCAACTCCTTCTCCGCCCTCCAGTAGATATACGAGTAAATGGATGTCAGCCGTTCATCGTCAACAGCTGACCTAAACCAAGAACCACATGTTTTTAAAACCTGAGATCTCGCTCGATACTTAACCAAATTGCATGGGGTTTGATTCTATAGCATCATCTAGTCGAGACAAACATATCCATAAAGTTAAAAGCATATGAAATTAAACTCCTCCTCACTATTAATGAAACCAAGCATGATTTTAGGGTTGGTGAACTATACCTTTGCCCAAGAGGTGATGCCTAAATTGGGTTGGTTATAGACCTTTGTCGTGACCTCACGAAGCTCCTCTAAGTGCCAGTTTGATATGGTGGAAAGTCTATGTAAGATTTCGACAAAGGAGAGATTTGAGTTTGGTCTAAAAGTGGGTTAGAGTGCTTTGGAGAGAGAAGTTTCGATGGGTAACATCCTCATTTGGTATGGAGAAACTTTTGAAACAAATAATTCCATGATTTTTGGATTTTGGTGGAGTGACAAAAAAAACTTGGATTTCAAGCTTGAAATTAGGTTTTTGCAGAGGGGAAGCCTGCTGGAAGTTGATTGGGATGAGCTTACGAAGGTCTTGAGAAGTTTTAAGAGTAATTTAAAGGGGCCTTTCTAAGGAATTGGCAACACTCTTTGTTTGTCCATTAGAGGGGTCATTTAAATAGTCATGGAATTAGGGTTTAATTAGCCAACCTAAGGGGTGCAGAAGGATGCTCAGGTGTAGGGTTGAGCAGCGGAATTCATCAATGGAAGTGAGCCACATTGGATGGGTAGAGTTTGGGTTCAAACCAAGTGAGGGCTTATCATATTTTGGTTTTTCATTAACTAGGCCTACCGTCCAGGCCAGGGGAGGTAGCTAGCAAGGTTAGGGAAGGTTAGAGAAGTTTTAAATGTGATTACATTGGGTCTTGATAGCTGATAGCTTGGGATAGTGGGATTAGCCAAATTAGGATATGGGTTTCCATAATTCAAGGGACCCTTGGTCCATGGCTCAAAATTTGGTTCTTTGCTGATTTGATTAGCATCCTAGGAAGCTAATCAAGGGAGGAGAAGATTTTGCTTGGTTAATTGCAAAGGTTTTGGTTAATTTGGATGTTAAGCCCAAAATTAGGATTTGGGCTAAAATTGGATTTAGGCTTGGTTTAAAATTGATTGAAGGGTCCAATTGGTCTAGAGGGATGACATGAAGAATTTAGGAAATGAATTTAGGGGAATTGAATTTATTGAAGTACTCAATTTGATGGAATTTTGGCTTAGGCTCAATTTTGAGGGATTGGATGTGAGTTGGATTTAGGCTAGGTTTGAGTTTGGGTCTAGACCAATTGAAGGTTCAAATTGGCCTAGGGGAGTGTTATAAAGTGTTTAGTATTTAAAATTGAGGGAATTGGGTTGGTTATGGGGTTTAATTAGGGATATCGTCAAATTGAGGTTTTTGGCTCAAAATTAAAATTAGGGTTTAAAGATTGGTTCAATTGGGCTGTGAATTAGTGTATATTTGGATTGGATAAGTTCATGTACAATTTTGGTTTGAAATTGAATTCATTTTTTTGAAAATTGGGATTAATTTGAGGAATTTGACAAGTTAGGGGTAAAATTGAGATTTTTGTCAAAATTGGTCAATATGGTCAAATTTGGCAAATTTAGGGCAATTGGGCAATGTGAGGAAATTTCAAATGATCTTTGGAATGAAATTGGGTAGAATTAGGGTTTTGAAAAAGTTTTGGTATAAGGGGTATTTTTTTAATTTTGGTAAAGTTGGGGTATTTGTGGAGTTTTGGGGAAAATGGGGTATTTTGGTCATTTGGATTGATTTTGAGTAGTTTGATATTATTTCTGAAGAGAATTTGAGGATTTGGGCAACTTTTGGAAGTTTAGGGTTCCAGTGGCATTTTGGTAATTTTGGAGAAGTTAGGGGCTAGAAGGCCAAAAATTGGGTGTTTAGGTGGAATTGAAGGCCATTGAATGTGATAATCATAATATTACCCTTATTTGAGACATGAAACCAAGGGGAAGTGCATTTTAGATCCTCCATGTGTTGGTCCTAGCTACCCTAGCTAAAGGGCTAAGAGCTTGTAGACCACCCACATGAGTAACCAAAAGGCAAAGAGAAATGGGTTCATTGAGTGTAATTTTAGGATTTTAGGACTAGTGGGGAATTGTTATGTCCTTGAGTGTGTAATAGACCGAACGCTAACCACCCAGGGTTGCCCTAAGTTCATTAATCCTATGGGGACTCATCTTTGAATCCTCACATATTGGTCTTAACCTTCCAAGTCTTGGAGGTTCATGACCATCCGTGTAGGGTTTCAAATAGAGCAAATTGGTTGTCTGAAGTTTTATTTAGGTGGATTCCATCTCTAGCCTTCTAGGATAGTCAAAAGCAAAGTCTTATGGCCAGTTCCTAAGTACTAAGAGGAAAAGTTGAGCTCACTAAAAATGAGGTCAACAGCGAGCTAAGGTAGCTGAGAAGAATCTTGCCATGGTAGAGGAGGAGCTTTCCTCATTTTATGAATTATTTTCACTCGCTGAGGAAGAAAGTCTTAATTTGAAAGAAAATAAACAAATGGTGATCACGAAGACTGAGGAAAAGTTCTTCTCATCACTTCCATTCCTCTCAAGTTAGGAGAAGCTTTAGAATAAAAAACTTTGGATCGGTAGTCTAGCGGCGATCGATCGGTTTGTCCAGTTGGATTTAGTTGATGCAAAATATCACCACCTAAAAAAGTTTGCAACTCTATACTCCAATTATGAAGGGTCATCCATCGATGATTCAGAAGCTGAAGACGAACATGGCTCTACGAGTACGCTTCCTGAACCTTAAGTTTTCTTTTGCAAAATATTTTTGTTCGCATATTTTATAGAAAATTTTTTGTAAACATAGAAATTTAGTAAATACAAAAATTGTAAATTTCATTTGTAATGAAATGAAGCTGCTTGGTTGTCTATTGTACCTTTTTGTATGTACCTTTTCGTACCTTTGTGGGGGTTTTGCAAGGTAGTTCAGTTGTCAATCGATGATCCGTAAAGGTTTTCAGTCTTTGAGTTATTGAAACTTGACTCATTTCTTAACTTATCAGTCTTGTTTTATTTTTGCTAGGATTCATTCCTTGGATCAGTTTTTGCCCTCTTCGGAACATAGGCTAATCTCATCGCCGCCATACGAAGGTCACTGCCAAAACTTTACACTTGTGAGATTTACACCTCATCCTTCGCAGAGCTCAACGCTAGTGGGCAAGGAACTACCTCAAGGGTTGTTTATGAGTCAAATTTTTGTT
Source organism: Phalaenopsis hybrid cultivar (assembly GCA_002079205.1). NCBI lineage: Eukaryota > Viridiplantae > Streptophyta > Magnoliopsida > Asparagales > Orchidaceae > Phalaenopsis > Phalaenopsis hybrid cultivar. Next base: position 401,954 of record JXCR01105097.1, read on the forward strand.
GTGGGTTGATTGCGGAACCAATCACACAGTTTTGGCACCACAGTGGGTAGATTTTGTGCTTTTGACTGGCCAAACGATCTTGCCATTGTGACAAAAAATTTTAATGTTGAGCTCAGCTGAGTGGTCCTGACACTGTGGCTAGTTGTCTTCCTTTTCGAGCTCTGAAGGGCCATCTTGGTGCTGCAACTAGCCATCTTCATATTTTGGCTCAGCCGACTCAACCTATCAAACTTGACGTTGTGACTGGCCTTATTTATATTTGCGCTTAGTTTGGTGAACTTGGAGCTGTGACTAGCAAGCCGCCTTCATATTTGGGCTCAATCGGGCAATCTTGGTGCCGCGATTGACTTGTCTTCTTATTTGGTCTCAGGCAAGAGATCTTGGCGCTACGACTAATCCATTTCATATTTAGACTTAGCCAAATGCTTTTGGCACTGAGTGGCCATCTTCATTGATTGAATCGTGTCTTGTAGATATTGAGGTCTATCACTCCATCGTATTGTAGTCTTTGTCGGTTCACACATTTCGGCAGGTCTTAAGCATATCTTATAATTGCCTTTGCCCGAGGGGTGCGAGATTTAGCCATCAAAACTCGCAGCTGAGGCAATTTTTAATCCTTCATGTAGCTTGTCACTACTGGATAGGGATCCACCTCCAGACCTATATCCGACTCGAGCTTTAAAGCCATGTACAAGATACTTGTATAGCCAAACCACTCATGTTTGTTGCCCACACTATTCCCAAGACTTAAGATCCCCAAGTGTCAATTTGAGCTAGGGAAAACATTTTGGAGATCCATGTTAAAGGATGAGATTCATCTCAGACGTACTTTTCATTCGTCAGGTAGGGTTTTAATTGCCCTGGATCACCTGTGCGACCTGTTGACTTTCCAATGGTATGATGATACTTTCAATCAGTTATTTAAACCATCAGGAATCAGTTGTTCACTTCGCAGTATTCGCCTCATAGTTGAAAATTTCTTGAACAATGTCAGAAATGACGCTCAAATTTCTAGATCTGCTAAGGTAGGTTTTCATCAAGTTTCTTGTCCCGAGTATCGCTGAATCCAAATTTATCTGTGAGTGATACCCAAGGATCAGAGCGGTGGGATTAGAGAGGATAGATAGAGAGATCACGCACAGACTTGTCCCATCTGGGTGAACTGAGGTATTCCTGGGCTATATAACCCACTTTATATAATAAAAGGAGAAACTATATAGATCGGAATGAGGGAGGAGGTCCCTCTGAAGTATGGGTCCATCTTCAAGAGCCAAAAAGCCCCCGTTACCAGTGGTATGTATATCACTCCATTTTGATCAAATTCACATATCTAACATTTAAATTATAATTTTTGCATAATTGATACATGACGGTGAAAAAGTGTATTGTATATATTTTTTTTTAATTTTAGATGATAATAATTGCTTATGTGATGTGAAAATTTTAAGATATAAATGTAAAGATTAAAATGCCCCTAGAAATAGAAGAAAGACGCTTTGAGCTATCATTCATAAGAAAATACAAATAAGGGATATGATTTCTTATTATTTTAGTCGAATTTATTGCAAACTTAAGAAAAAACGGATAAAAAGCCTCGAGCTTATGAGCATTTATATTTATAAGGCTTTATCAATCGGTTAAGTTAGGTGTCTGGGATATGACTCATTATGGACAAATTATGTGAACATTTATTTATCAATTTTGGCCACGATATATCAATGCCGGAAAAAAAAAATATTTAAGTGGAATAAATAAAAATGTATATTAAAACGTAATTAATTGATAGTTTATTATTAATTAAATAAATTTAACTAATTTATAACTATTTAAGCACGTAGATAGCTTCCGCGCTATTATCGTCTTTTTTTAAATATAAACAAACAGTGATGGAAATATTAACAAACAAGATGGATCTGCCTGTTAGAATTAAGTCAAATATTTATTTCAAAATATTTTTATTTTTTAAAACATAAAATAATTTATAAAATAAAATAAAAAATATTTATTCATTAATACTTATTTATTTGTGTTATTTTTAACAATTTAGGACCGACAGTGAGTAATCTTGGGATTTGAAGTAGTAGTTGAGTGGCTTCAATTTGATGGTAAATTTGTTCTTCCCCAAAGCTGATGTGTTGGCATCTATGATTGTGCCGACGACTTGCACCAACCTTATAAGCACCAACATGCATTGGTGTTATTAGCTATCACATATAAAGTTGATGATTGTTAGTATGTGTTAAAAATAGCTTACAAAGATCGTCTTCATAGAGGTTTCTGTTGATGATGTGAATTGATCTTTATTCGTGGCTCATTTTTTTTATAACGGACGACCTTTTTAGCATCTCACCTTCTCAAATTACCCTTTTTAGATCACTGTCACTTATAAATGCAAGGAAAGAAGGGAAATGATAAAAGTGGACAAAAACCAAAAAAAAAAAAACAAAATGAGTAGCTATAAATATAATTATATAGAAAAATCTTCGTAATATAAACTAGAGAAGAGTAATCTAAAATTAATTAGAACATGCTTGACCAGAGGAAAAGATAATATAAAAATACCTTCATAACCAAACTATAATACAAAATCAACTTTATTTTGAACTATGTTCAAAGAGATCAAGAGATCTCACATGACGATGTATTCATGTAGTCGATTACATCATATAGATTACCTAGGAAGACAATAGATAAAATAAGTTACGCTTCTTTAAAATTGATTCTAGAAATAGAATAGGTGCCAAACAGGAGAAAGAATTCTCTCAGTAGGGTGTTAGTAAGCTATCAAGATTATAGTGAATCACAGGAACTCGATAGGTAGTTCGCTCCTCAACAAAGATGGTTGTGAGATGACTATAAGAATCAATAAATGAGTACATAAAGTGTCCAAAGGTGATNCAAATTTAGGAATTGAATTTAGGGGAATTGAATTTATTGAAGTACTCAATTTGATGGAATTTTGGCTTAGGGTCAATTTTGAGGGATTGGATGTGGGTTGGATTTAGGCTAGGTTTGATTTTGGGTCTAGACCAATTGAAGGTTCAAATTGGCCTAGGGGAGTGTTATAAAGTGTTTAGGATTTAAAATTGAGGGAATTGGGTTTGTTATGGGGTTTAATTAGGGATATGGTCAAATTGAGGTTTTTGGCTCAAAGTTAAAATTTGGGTTTAAAGATTGGTTCAATTGGGCTATGAATTAGTGTAGATTTGGATTGGATAAATTCATGTGCAATTTTGGTTTAAAATTGAATTCATTTTTTTGAAAATTAGGATTAATTTGAGGAATTTGGCAAGTTAGGGGTAAAATTGAGATTTTGGTCAAAATTGGTCAATATGGCCAAATTTGGCAAATTTAGGGCAATTGGGCAATTTAAGGAAGTTTCAAATGATATTTGGGATGAAATTTGGTAGAAGTAGGGTTTTGGAAAATTTTTGGTGTAAGGGGTATTTTTTTAATTTTGGCAAAGTTGGGGTGTTTTGGGGAAAATGGGGTATTTTGGTCATTTGGATTGATTTTGAGTAGTTTGATATTATTTCTGAAGAGAATTTGAGGATTTGGGCCACTTTTGGAAATTTAAGGTTCCAGTGGCATTTTGATAATTTTGGAGAAGTTAGGGGCTAGAAGGCCAAAAATTGGGTGTTTAGGTGGAATTGAAGGCCATTGAATGTGAAAATCATAATATTACCCTTATTTGAGACATGAAACCAAGGGGAAGTGCATTTTAGATCCTCCATGTGTTGGTCCTAGCTACCCTAGCTAAAGGGCTAAGAGCTTGTAGACCACCCACATGAGTTCCCAAAAGGCAAAGAGAAATGGTTTCATTGAGTGTAATTTTAGGGTTTTAGGACTAGTGGGGAATTGTTATGTTCTTGAGTGTGTAAGAGACCGAACGCTAACCACCCAGGGTTGCTCTAAGTTCATCAATCCTATGGGGACTCATCTTTGAAACCTCACATATTGGTCTTAACCTTCCAAGTGTTGGAGGTTCATGACCATCCATGTAGGGTTTCAAATAGAGCAAGGAGGTGGTTTGAATTTTTATTTAGGTTGATTCCATCTCTAGCCTTCTAGGATAGTCAAAAGCAAAGTCTGATGGCCAGATCCAAAGTACTAAGAGGAAAAGTTGACCTCACCAAAAATGAGGTGAACAGCGAGTTGAGGTAGCTGAGAAGAATCTTGCCATGGTAGAGGAGGAGCTTTTCTCATTTTATGAATTATTTTCACTCGTTGAGGAAGAAAGTCTTAATTTGAAAGAACATAAACAAATGGTGATCATGAAGACTGAGGAAAATTTCATCTCATCACTTCCATTCCTCTCAAGTTAGGAGAAGCTTTAGAATAAAAAACTTTGGAACGGTAGTCTGGCGGCGATCGATCGGTTTGTCCGGTTGGATTTGGTTGATGTAAAATATTACCACCTAAAAAAGTTTGCAACTCTATACTCCAATTATGAAGGGTCATCCAGGGATGATTCAGAAGCTGAAGACGAAACATGGCTCTACTAGTACGCTTCCTGAAGCTTAAATTTTCTTTTGCAAAATATTTTTGTTCACATATTTTAGAGAAAAAATTTTGTAAACATAGAAATTTAGTAAATACAAAAATTGTAATTTTCATTTGTATCGAAATGAAGCTGCTTGTNGAGAAGCTGAAGACGAAACATGGCTCTACTAGTACGCTTCCTGAAGCTTAAATTTTCTTTTGTAAAATATTTTTGTTCACATATTTTAGAGAAAATATTTTGTAAACATAGAAATTTAGTAAATACAAAAATTGTAATTTTCATTTGTATCGAAATGAAGCTGCTTGTTTGTCTATTGTACCTTTTTGTTTGTACCTTTTTGTACCTTCGCAGGGGTTTTGCAAGGTAGTACAATTGTCAATCGATGATCCGTAAAGGTTTNGTGCTTGTTTGTCTATTGTACCTTTTTGTACCTTCGCAGGGGTTTTGCAAGGTAGTACAATTGTCAATCGATGATCCGTAAAGGTTTTCAGTCTTTGAGTTATCCGTCTTGTTTTATTTTTGCTAGGATCCATTCCTTGGATCAGTTTTTGCCCTCTTCCGAACATAGGTAAATCTCTTTGCTGCCTTAATGAAGGCCACTGCCCAAAATTTACACTTGTGAGATTTACACATCATCCTTCACAAAGCTCAACGCTAGTGGGCAAGGAACAACCTCAAGTGTTTTTTATGAGTTAAGTTTTTGTTGTGGGTTGATTGAGGAACCAATCACACATTTTTGGCACCACAGTTGGTAGATTTTGTGCTTTTGACTGGTCAAACGATCTTGGCATTGTGACAAAAAATTTCAATGTTGGGCTCAGCTGAGTGATCCTGGCACTGTGGCTGGTTGTCTTCGTTTTTGGGCTCTGAAGGGCCATCTTGGTGCTGCAACTAGCCATCTTCATATTTGGGCTCAGCCGACTCAACCTGTCAATCTTGATGTTGTGACTAGCTTTATTTAAATTTGCGCTTAGTTTGGCTAACTTGGAGCTATGACTAGCCAGCCGCCTTCATATTAAGTCTCAGCCGGGCAATCTTGGTTTCGCGATTAACTTGTCTTCTTATTTGGTCTCAGTTGAGAGATCTTGACGCTGTTACTAATTGTCTTCATATTTAGACTTAGCCGAGCGCTCTTGGCGCTGAGTGGCCATCTTCATTGATTGACTCGTGTCTTGTACATATCGAGGTCTATCACCCCATCATATTGTAGTCTTTGTCGGTTCACTCAATTCGGCAGATCTTAAGCATATCTTATAATTTCCTTTGCTCGAGGGGTGCGAGATTTAGCCATCAAAACTCGCAACTGGGGCAATTTTTAATCCTTCATGTAGCCTGTCACTACTGGCAGGGAACCACCTCCAGACCTATATCTAACTCGAGCTTTAAAGCCATGTGCAATATAGACTGAAGATCCCCAAGTGTCAATTTGACATAGGGAAAACATTTTGGAGATTCATGTTAAGGGATGAGATTCATCTCNGAGGGAACCACCTCCAGACCTATATCTAACTCGAGCTTTAAAGCCATGTGCAATATAGACTTAAGATCCCCAAGTGTCAATTTGACATAGGGAAAACATTTTGGAGATTCATGTTAAGGGATGAGATTCATCTCAAACGTACCTTTCATTCATCAGGTAGGGTTTTAGTTGCTCTGGATCACCTGTGCGACCTGCTGACTTTCCAATGGTATAATGATACTTTCAATCAGTTATTTAAACCATCAGGAATCTGTTGTTCATTTTGTAGTATTCGCCTCATAGTTGAAAATTTCCTGAACAATGTTAGAAATGACGCTCAAATTTCTAGATCTGCTAAGGTAGGTTTTCATCAAGTTTCCTGTCTCGAGTATCGCTGAGGTCCACTTCCTCTTTTTGGTGTCACATTCCTTCTTATTGATTAGCAAGATTAGGAGATGGGTTTGCATGATTCAAGGGACCCTTGGTCCATGGCTCAAAATTTGGTTCTTTGCTGATTTGATTAGCATCCTAGGAGGCTAATCAAGGGAGGAGAAGATTTTTCTTGGTAATTCCAAAGGTTTTGGTTAATTTGGATGTTAAGCTCAAAATTATGATTTGGGCTAAAATTGGATTTCGGCTTGGTTTAAAATTGATTGAATAGTCTAATTGGTCTAGAGGGATGACATGACAAATTTAGGAATTGAATTTGGGGGAATTGAATTTATTGAAGTACTCAATTTGATGGAATTTTGGCTTAGGGTCAATTTTGAGGGATTGGATTTGGGTTGGATTTAGGCTAGGTTTGAGTTTGGGTCTAGACCAATTGAAGGTTCAAATTGGCCTAGGGGATTGTTATAAAGTGTTTACGATATAAAATTGAGGGAATTGGGTTGGTTATGGGGTTCAATTAAAGATACGGTCAAATTGAAGGTTTTGGCTCAAAATTAAAATTAAGGTTTGGAGATTGGTTCAATTGGGCTCTGAATTAGTGTAGATTTGGATTGGATAAGTTCATGTACAATTTGGGTTTGAAATTGAATTCAATTTGTTGAAAATTGGGATTGATTCGAGGAATTTGGCAAGTTAGGGGTAAAATTGAGATTTTGGTCAAAATTGGTCAATATGGTCAAATTTAGCAAATTTAGGGCAATTGGGCAATGTGAGGAAGTTTCAAATGATGTTTGGCATGAAATTGGGTGGAATTAGGGTTTTGGCAAATTTTTTGGTACAAGGGGTATTTTGGTAATTTTAGCAAAGTTGGGGTATTTGGGGAGTTTTCGGGAAAATGGGGTATTTTGGTCATTTGTATTGATTTTGAGTAGTTTGATATTATTTCTGAAGAGAATTTGAGGATTTGGGCCACTTTTGGAAATTTAAGGTTCTAGAGGCATTTTGGTAATTTTGGAGAAGTTAGGGGCTAGAAGACGGAAAATTGGGTGTTTAGGTGGAATTGAAGGCCATTGAATGTGTCAATCATAATATTACTCTTATTTGAGCCATGAAACCAAGGAGAAGCACATTTTAGATCCTACATGTGTTGGTCCTAGCTACCCTAGCTAAAGGGCTAAGAGCTTGTAGACCACCCACATGAGTTCACAAAAGGCAAAGGGAAATGGGTTCATTGAGTGTAATTTTATGGTTTTAGGACTAGAGGGGAGTTTTTATGTGCTTGAGTGTGTGAGAGACCAAACCCTAACCACCCAGGGCTGCCCTAAGTTCATCAATCCTATGGGGACTCATCTTTGAATGCTCACATATTGGTCTTAACCTTCCAAGTGTTGAAGGTTCATGACCATCCATGTAGGGTTTCAAATAGAGCAAGGAGGTGGTTTGAATTTTTATTTAGGTTGATTCCATCTCTAGCCTTCTAGGATAGTCAAAAGCAAAGTCTGATGGCCAGATCCAAAGTACTAAGAGGAAAAGTTGACCTCACCAAAAATGAGGTGAACAGCGAGTTGAGGTAGCTGAGAAGAATCTTGCCATGGTAGAGGAGGAGCTTTTCTCATTTTATGAATTATTTTCACTCGTTGAGGAAGAAAGTCTTAATTTGAAAGAACATAAACAAATGGTGATCATGAAGACTGAGGAAAATTTCTTCTCATCACTTCCATTCCTCTCAAGTTAGGAGAAGCTTTAGAATAAAAAACTTTGGATCGGTAGTCTGGCGGAGATCGATCGGTTTGTCCGGTTGGATTTGGTTGATGTAAAAAATTACCACCTAAAAAAGTTTGCAACTCTATACTCCAATTATGAAGGGTCATCCAGGGATGATTCAGAAGCTGAAGACGAAACATGGCTCTACTAGTACGCTTCCTGAAGCTTAGCTTTTCTTTTGCAAAATATTTTTGTTCAAAAATTTTGTAAACAAAGAAATTTAGTAAATACAAAAATTGTAATTTTCATTTGTAATGAAATGGTGCTGCTTGGTTGTCTATTGTACCTTTTTGTTTGTACCTTTTTGTACCTTCGCAGGGGTTTTGCAAGGGACTACAGTTGTCAATCGATGATCTGTAAAGGTTTCCAGTCTTTGAGTTATTGAAACTTGGCTCAAGCCTTACCTTATCAGTTTTGTTTTATTTTTGCTAGGATTCATTCCTTGGATAAGTTTTTGCCCTCTTCGGAACATAGGTGAATCTCATCGCCGCCTTAATGAAGGCCACTGCCCAAAATTTACACTTGTGAGATTCATACATCATCCTTCACAGAGCTCAACGCTAGTTGGCAAGGAACTACCTCAAGGGTTGTTTATGAGTCAAGTTTTTGTTGTGGGTTGATTGCAGAACCAATCAGACATTTTTGGCACCACAGTCGGTAGATTTTGTGCTTTTGACTGGTCGAACGATCTTGGCATTGTGACCAAAAATTTTAATGTTGGGCTCAGCTGAGTGATCCTGGCACTGTGGCTAGTTGTCTTCCTTTTTGGGCTTTGAAGGGCTATCTTGGTGCTGTAACTAGCCATCTTCATATTTGGGCTCAGCCGACTCAACCTGTCAATCTTGACGTTGTGACTAGCCTTATTAATATTTGCGGCTAGTTTGGCGAAATTCGAGCTATGACTAGCCAGCCACCTTCATATTTGGGCTCAGCTGGGCAATCTTGGTTCCGCGATTGACTTGTCTTCTTATTTGGTCTCAGTTGAAAGATCTTGGCGCTGTGACTAATCCTCTTCATATTTAGACTTAGCCGAGAGCTCTTGGGATTTAGTGGCCATCTTCATTGATTGACTCGTGTCTTGTACATATCGAGGTCTATCACCCCATCGTATTGTAGTCTTTGTTGGTTCACTCACTTCGGCAGGTCTTAAGCATATCTTATAATTGCCTTCGCTCGAGGGGTGCGAGATTTAGCCATCAAAACTCGCAACTGGGGAAATTTTAATCCTTCATGTAGTTTGTCACTATTGGGTGGGAACCACCTCCAGACCTATATCTGACTCAAGCTTTAAAGCCATGTGCAAGATAGAATTAAGATCCCCAAGTGCCAATTTGACCTAGGGAAAACATTTTGGAGATTCATGTTAAAGGATGAGATTCATCTCAAACGTACCTTTCATTTGTCAGGTAGGGTTTTAGTTGCCCTGGATCACCTGTGCGACCTGTTGACTTTCCAATGGTATGATGATACTTTCAATCAGTTATTTAAACCATCAGGAATCAGTTGTTCATTTCGCAGTATTTGCCTCATAGTTGAAAATTTCCTGAACAATGTCATCAATGACACTCAAAGTTCTAGATCTGCTAAGGTAGGTTTTCATCAAGTTTCCTTTCTCGAGTATCACTGAGGTCTATTTCCTCTCTTTGGTGCCACTTTCCTTCTTATTGACAGCATGATTCATGCTCACCGTACCTTATAAGATGTTGAATCCCAATTTGTCTTGTGAGTGATACCCAAGCATCAGAGCGGTGGGATTAGAGAGGATAGATAGAGAGATCACACACAGACTTGTCCCATCGGAGCGAATTGGGGTATTCCTGGGCTATATAACCCACTTTATATAACAAAAAGAGAAACTATATAGATCGGAATGAGGAAGGAAGTCCCTCTGAAGTATGAGTCCATCTTCAAGAGCCAAAAAGCCCCCGTTACAAGTGGTATGTATATCACTCCATTCTGATCAAATTCACATATCTAACATTTGAAGTATGGTTTTTACATAATTGATACATGACGGTGAAAAAGTGTATTGTATTTTTTTATTATTATTGTAGATGATAATAATTTTTTATGTGATGTGAAAATTTTAAGGTATAAATGTAAAGATTAAAATGCCCCTAGAAATAGAAGAAAGAAGCTTTGAGCTATCACTCATAAGAAAAGACAAATAAGGGATATGATTTCTTATTATTTTAGTCGAATTTATTGCAAACTTAAGAATAAACGGATAAAAAGCCTCGAGCTTATGAGCATTTATATTTATAAGGCTTTAATCGATCGGTTAAGTTAGGTGTCTGGGATATGACTCATTATGGACAAATTATGTGAACATTTATTTATCAAATTTGGCCACGATATATCAATCCAGGACAAAAAAAATATTTAAGTGGAATATATAAAAATGTATATTAAAACGTAATTAATTGATAGTTTATTATTAATTAAATAAATTTAACTTGTTTATAACTATTTAAGCACGTAGATAGCTTCCGCGCTATTATCGTCTTTTTTTAAATATAAACAAACAGTGANTTTTGGCCACGATATATCAATGCCGGAAAAAAAAAATATTTAAGTGGAATAAATAAAAATGTATATTAAAACGTAATTAATTGATAGTTTATTATTAATTAAATAAATTTAACTAATTTATAACTATTTAAGCACGTAGATAGCTTCCGCGCTATTATCGTCTTTTTTTAAATATAAACAAACAGTGATGGAAATATTAACAAACAAGATGGATCTGCCTGTTAGAATTAAGTCAAATATTTATTTCAAAATATTTTTATTTTTTAAAACATAAAATAATTTATAAAAGTAAAAAAAATTATTTATTCATTAATAGTTATTTATTTGTTTTATTTTTAACAATTTAGGACCGACAGTGAGTAACCTTGGGATTTGAACTAGTAGTTGAGTGGCTTCAATTTGATGGTAAATTTGTTCTTCCCCAAAGCTGATGTGTTGGCATCTATGATTGTGTCGACAATGTGCATCAACCTTATAAGCACCAACATGCATTGATGTTATTAGCTATCACATATAAAGTTGATGATTGTTAGTATTTGTGTTAAAAATAGCTGACAAAGATGGTTTTCATAAAGGTTTCTGTTGATGATGTGAATCGATCTTTATTCGTGGCTCATTTTTTAATAACGGACGACCTTTTTAGCGTCTCACCTTCTCAAATTACCCTTTTTAGATCACTCTCAAAAGTGGACAAAAATAAAAAAAAAACAAAAAACAAAATGAGTAAGTATTTTGACATCGATCCCAAGTTATTAAAAGATCTCGCTGACGTCACCTACTGAACATGAAACATAAAACAGCAGTAGGTATTTTAAAAGAAAAATATGAGATCCAGAAATACGTATAAATATAATAAAAACCTCGAACAATTCCTATATATTTAGATATCTAACACCAAAATTTCAGTTTTTACAAACTTACCACCATAACTATGCTTGAAAAGGTGTATTTCACGTTTTAATAGTTGAAATGGTGATATTTTTTATGGGATATAAGAGATTAGAGTGTTTCAAGTGTAAAAAAAAAAAATTTAGGTGTTAGATTTGTAAATACACGGAAGAATTGAGTGGAATGTATATAAATGCCACCCAAGAAAAAAAAAATTTATAATTAGTTGCCACTTTTGTTCTTGATGTGGACCTGTTCCTCTTTATAGTAAGGGGAAACGTGTTCTTTTTGTCTGTCTCAAGACCTGAACTAAAAATAGGTTAGTTATGTGCACAGTTTGGTAAAGGTTAATGTTCATTTTAATGTCACGTTTCTAATAAATTGGAAGTTACATCAATTATTTAGTTTATTTTTGTGTGGGTACCTTTAATCATGAGATTCGGCCCAATTAAAAAAATCTCACTCATATGTATTATATATTATCATTGATGTTCTTACCAGTGATTGGAGATGAGATTGATACGATATAAAAAACATATATTTCGAAGTATGGTTCAATGATGAAGGACAGAGACTCCTTCAAGCACAAAGTTATTTCTAAAAGATCAATTACTAGTATATTTGATCGTTCTGTTTTGAGGGTATTGAAAGTTAATTTGGTATGGATGTTATCGATGATGGCAAACAATAAAGTGGTAGGTGTTGGTGTTTGAGTTCGACAGCATGCACGACCNGCTAACAAACCTATCAAACAATAGCTGCACATATAGAAAATCTTAGCAACACACTAGCCCTATTTCTAAATAAACAGGGTTTTGCCTAACCATACATATAATTGAATGCCATGTAGTGCAAGTGCTGAGGGCTTTCCTATAAGTTCTTAACAAGGTTACTAAACTGGCACTTTGTCGAGCATCTAAATGAGCTAACACTCGTTAATATAAGCGAGAGATGTTAACCTAGACATATGCTTGGAACAATCCATAAGATTTTATTGTAATAGGATGGTTTACACTGCTCAATTAGATATAATAATCGACAATTCTCATTTTTTCTATTACAATCACGTGTAAATCTAAGGGCAGATGATGCATAGCCATTAAGGAGCTTACTGATGCAAGCTAGACAAATAGAATCAAAATGGGTCTTTCATTTACACGAAGAGGAACACCTCGTGCATAAAAATGCATAATATGTCAATCAAGAGTATGAAAAACATACTTATAATGATCAAGCTGGTAGCGATGAGATTGTTATAATTCTGACTGAATAGACGGGCCAAAGAATTACCACCTATACAACAGGATGTACAAGCAATTCGTGTACAAATCCCCATGTCTCCAACTTGAAAAGGTTAAAGACTTTCTTGTTCGAAACAACCAAACTTGACTAACAGAGAAAAGCCAGAAGAAGGGTCACCATTCACATGCATGGGTGTACCAACGATCCATGGGTAAGAAACTGAGCCTCATCTCGAACTATAAGTGTCTAGAAGCTAATAAATGTTTAACTTAGTCAAACCCATCTAAAGGTAAATCGCAGACATTGCACCACAACAAAGACAGTGAATTGACTAATTGTATGTAAAAAAGAAAATTCTCAGGTAGTCCTCATGCCAAGACACCATTGAGTAGCACAACAACTTTGAGGTGGTAAGTATGGTCCTAGGCTAAACCAATGAGACCATTACCTATGTCTTAGAGCTTCGATGCCGAGACATGGCACCTTGGCTCTAAGTATAAGGGACATGAGGACCAATGAGGCTACTGCGTTGAACGTAATGTCATGAAATTATGCCAACTAGAGATAGGATGACATTAAAACATCATGAAAATGATCCTTAAAGCTATACTAAAAAGGGCATGACACCTAATTTTTTAAAACAACATCTAGATGACATACCAAATAGATAAAGGTGGCACAAAAGCTCCCAAAAGCAACATAGTGGTGTCAAGGACAAATCAATTTGTCTAACTACTAAGTTCACTCAAGAAATGAAAAAAAGGGATTAAAAACCAAAAATAGATGTTTTTCTAATGGCAACCTAAACCTAGCCTCTAACACAAGGCCTAAGGGGTTTTAAGATAATGAAAATGGCAAAAGGTTTAGAGGAATATCACTCATGTGAAGGTTGGTGTCGTCCTTATATTTCCAAGTGCTTTCGAGATTTCTTTGCTAAAACACAAGATCATTGTCACTTCAAAGAAGGATGTTGGGGTAGAGGAGTATGGAGAGGAGCTCTCACACCAAATGCTTAACGGAGGAAGGAGGAAGAAGAAAGGAGAGTGAAGACTCTCAACTCTATCTTGGATAGCTGGAGGGGTTTAAACCACAAAATATCTGACCTTTGAGGCCATAAAAATCCGCTAGTATTGAAAAGCACTACCTTTAGTGATGAAAATCCATTAAAATAAAAAAGGCTTGAGGATGAGGTGTGGAGAGAAGCTCACACTCTAAAGCCTTAAGGAGAAGACTCACCACTTAAAGTGAGGTAAAAAATCTCGATTTGTACTCTTAAGGGCTAAAAGGGGTGATCGGTTTAAGAAAATGACGACCCTAGAGGTAGCCTCTAGCTGCCCCATATATAGAGCAAAATGTTAGCCAGCCACTGCAGTATCAGGTATGACACTTAGGTTCCACTGAAGTCGTAGATGACGTGTCAACTGATAAGATAGAGTTAATAGCTCAAAAACTGACACATGTGAGTAGAGCAGGACGACGCCTAGGCACCGCTGATGTGGCATTGATACCCATCCAATCAGGCACCACCATCCAAAAAAAAAGTTGACTTTGGTTTGGTGCATGAACACCATACTTGGTGTCCTAACACAATCACATGATTTCTTTGTTGAAATAGAGAAAAAAGTAACTTCTTTCACTTAGCCCCTAGTGCCTAACAAGGTTCTTTGGGCCCCATAAACAAATTTTCTAAATTTACACATTAGTCGTAAAATATGAGGAAATGAGTCCCATGATGGTTGAACATAGTAGAGGATCAAAAAATGCCAAAAATGATGCAAATAAAAGACCACCAATAAGCATGCTACATCAGTAAGACACATTGCTCTTTTTGGTAGTTGGTGGTAGTAATAAAAATTTAGGTAGATGTAAGGAGTTATTTATCCCTTGTAAAGCTTAAAAAAGTGAAGACACTCAACATCGGAATAAAAAAAAGAATAAATCCCTCTCTAATCAAATGGAGTGCAAACAACAAGCTTAAATTAGTACCTTTGTAGGAATTCAAACCAACATAAGTATAAGACCGATGTTTGATGACTAAAATATCACGAAGGACTTGAAAAAGTCACAATGTGCATACCAACTAAGGCAAGCATAGAGCTTTACTCAGTCGAATAGTGGACTTAAAAATGTCACACTATAAAGCTTAAAACTAGGCAAGTACAAGANTGTTGGTGTTTGAGTTCGACAGCATGCACGACCTAAACAACGATTACATTCAATGATATTGCTGGTGATGGCAAGTATCAACATTTGTATTGATGCCATGTATAATCTTTATAGGTGAAGTCAAGCACCAACATTATTTGTGACAATAATTAGTGAATAAGTTGTCGAACATCAAAGTTTTTGTTGATGGTGTGCATCTGTGTCTCAAGTGATTACATGCATCGACATTGCTATTTGGCATCGACCTTTATATTGAGGTTGTATATTAGTTGTATAATGATGATTTGCAATTGCATTATTAGTAATAGCTGGAAAAAATATCAATGATCATAAATTTTTATGTTTATAACATGAATCAACATAATAGGCAAAGCTAAAAATTGACATTTTTAGTGGCAATAGGTGACAAAGTTGTAAAGAGTTAGCATTTGTTTTGACATTGTGCGTCATTTTTATAAGTGATTACATGCTACAATATTATGGGTTGGCATCGGAATTTAAGTCAAGGTTGTATATTATTTTATAGGTGATGATATGTATCAACATGATTAGTGATAGGAGCAATGATATCGATAGGTATTAATATTTATGTTCACAACCTGCATCAACCTTATAAATGACGATATATATATCAATATTATTAGTGATGACGAGTGATAGAATTGGTTGGTATCAAATTTTGTTCCCAAATCATGCATTNCAATTTTTGTCAAAAATACTTTATAAGGTCATTTTTGACCAAACACAATAATAAATTTGGACTTAGCCCATGGCTAGCCCAGGTTGGACCCAAATTTAGCCCTACATGCTTAATTAGGTCTAAAACCAAAACCTATCAAAATTCATTCAAATTCACTACTAAATTGACTTCAAAACAACTCTCGTCCTTCATAAAAGTTGTTCATAATGATGTTTTACACTATAAACAATAATAAAATTGAGCTTAGTCCTAAGTTAGCCCAATTTTGACCCAAGTTTAGCCCTACATGCTTAATTTAGGTCTAAACCCAAACCCATCAAAATCCATCAAATTGATCACCAAATCAACTTCAAAACAACTTTCATCCTTAATGAAAGTTGTTTATCATGATGTTTCACACAAAAAAAACAATTAATTTGGACTTAGCCCATGGCTAGCCCAAGTTTGACCCAAACTTAGCCCAATATGCTTAAAAGAAAATCAAAAATCCACCAAATTGATTAACCAATTGACCTCAAAATGACTTTCACTCTTCATGTCAAAAATCCACCAAATTGATTAACCAATTGACCTCAAAATGACTTTCACCCTTCATTCAAAAATCCACCAAATTGATTAACCAATTGACCTCAAAATGACTTTCACCCTTCATGAAAGCAAAAATCCCACCAAATTGATTAACCAATTGACCTCAAAATGACTTTCACCCTTCATGAAAGTATAAAAAATCCACCAAATTGATTAACCAATTGATCTCAAAATGACTTTCACCCTTCATAAAGTTACTCATGGTCTCTTACACCAAAGGAAATATTTAATTGGGCCAATTGACATGCCTAACCTAGTTCAAACACATGATTTGGTCATATGCACCTTCTTGGACTTATGGTCAAATCTAAACCAATTGAGCTTGGTATGGTCAAATGAANCATAAAATAAAATAAAAAATATTTATTCATTAATACTTATTTATTTGTGTTATTTTTAACAATTTAGGACCGACAGTGAGTAATCTTGGGATTTGAAGTAGTAGTTGAGTGGCTTCAATTTGATGGTAAATTTGTTCTTCCCCAAAGCTGATGTGTTGGCATCTATGATTGTGCCGACGACTTGCACCAACCTTATAAGCACCAACATGCATTGGTGTTATTAGCTATCACATATAAAGTTGATGATTGTTAGTATGTGTTAAAAATAGCTTACAAAGATCGTCTTCATAGAGGTTTCTGTTGATGATGTGAATTGATCTTTATTCGTGGCTCTTTTTTTTTAATAACGGACGACCTTCTTAGCGTCTCACCTTTTCAAATTACCCTTTTTAGATCACTGTCACTTATAAAAGCAAGGAAAGAAGGGAAATTATGGAAGTGGACAAAAATCAAAAAAAAAAAAAAAAAAAAAATGAGTAGGTATTTTGACATCGATCCCAAGTTATTAAAAGATCTCACTGACGTCACCTACTGAACATGAAACATAAAACAGCATTAGGTATTTTAAAAGAAAAATATGAGATCCAGAAATACGTATAAACATAATAAAAACCTCGAACAATTCCTATATATTTAGATATCTAACACCAAAATTTGAGTTTTTACAAACTTACCACCATCACTATGCTTGAAAAGGTGTATTTCACGTTGTAATAGTTGAAATGGTGATATTTTTTGGGGGATATAAGAGATTAGAGTGTTTAAAGCGTAAAAAAAAAAAAATTAGGTGTTAGATTTGTAAATACACGGAAGAATTGAGTGGAATGTATATAAATGCCACCCTAGAAAAAGAAAAAAACAACTTATAATTAGTTGCCACTTTTGTGCTTGACGTGGACCTGTTCCTTTTTTTTGTCAGGGGATACGTGTTCTTTTTGTCTGTCTCAAGAGCTGAACTAAAAATAGGTTAGTTATGTGCACAGTTTGGTAAGGTTAATGTTCATTTTAATGTCACGTTTCGAATAAATTGGGAGTTACATCAAGTATTTAGTTTTTTTTTTGTGTGGATACCTTTAATCATGAAACTCGGCCAAATTAAAAAAATCTCACTCATATGTATTATAGATTATCATTGATGTTCTAACCAGTGATTGGAGATGAGATTGATACGATATAAAAAACATATATTTCGAAGTATGGTTCAATGATGAAGGACAGAGGCTCCTTCAAGCATTGAAGTTATTTCTAAAAGATCAATTACTAGTATATTTGATCGTTCTGTTTTGAGGGTATTGAAAGTTAATATGGTGATGCCTTGCATGGATGTTATCGATGATGGCAAACAATAAAGTGGTAGGTGTTGGTGTTTGAGTTCGACAGCATGCACGACCTAAACAACGATTACATTCAATGATATTGCTGGTGATGGCAAGTATCAACATTTGTATTGATGCCATGTATAATCTTTATAGGTGAAGTCAAGCACCAACATTATTTGTGACAATAATTAGTGAATAAGTTGTCGAACATCAAAGTTTTTGTTGATGGTGTGCATCTGTGTCTCAAGTGATTACATGCATCGACATTGCTATTTGGCATCAACCTTTATATTGAGGTTGTATATTAGTTTTATAATGATGATTTGCAATTGCATTATTAGTAATAGCTGGAAAAAATATCAATGATCATAAAATTTTATGTTTATAACATGAATCAACATAATAGGCAAAGCTAAAAATTGACATTGTTAGTGGCAATAGGTGACAAAGTTGTAAAGAGTTAGCATTTGTTTTGACATTGTGCGTCATTTTTATAAGTGATTACATGCTACAATATTATGGGTTGGCATCGGAATTTAAGTCAAGGTTGTATGTTATTTTATAGGTGATGATATGTATCAACATGATTAGTGATAGGAGCAATGATATCAATAGGTATTAATATTTATGTTCACAACCTGCATCAACCTTATAAATGACGATGTATATCAATATTATTAGTGATGACGAGTGATAGAATTGGTTGGTATCAAATTTTGTTCCCAAAGCATGCATTTAAATTATATGTGATGATCTCCATCAAAATTGTCTGCAAAGCTGATGGGCTGGCATCAGCTTTTGTTCCCGAGGCATGCATTTAAATTATATGTGATGATTTCCATCAAAATTGTCCCCAAAGCTGATGTGTTGGCATCTATGATTGTGTCGACAACGTGCATCAACCTTATAAGCACCAACATGCATTGATGTTATTAGCTATCACATATAAAGTTGATGATTGTTAGTATTTGTGTTAAAAATAGCTGACAAAGATGGTCTTCATAAAGGTTTCTATTGATGATGTGAATCGATCTTTATTCGTGGCTCATTTTTTTATAACGGACGAACTTTTTAGCGTCTCACCTTCTCAAATTACCTTTTTTAGATCACTGTCACTTATAAATGCAAGGAAAGAAGGGAAATGATAAAAGTGGACAAAAACAAAAAAAAAAAAAACAAAATGAGTAGCTATAAATATAATTATATAGAAAGATCTTCGTAATATAAACTAGAGAAGAGTAATCTAAAATTAATTAGAACATGCTTGACCAGAGGAAAAGATAATATAAAAATACCTTCATAACCAAACTATAATACAAAATCAACTTTATTTTGAACTATGTTCAAAGAGATCAAGAGATCTCGCATGACGATGTATTCATGTAGTCGATTACATCATATAGATTACCTAGGAAGGCAATAGATAAAATAAGTTACGCTACTTTAAAATTGATTCTAGAAATAGAATAGGTGCCAAACAGGAGAAAGACTTCTCTCAGTAGGGTGTTAGTAAGCTATCGAGATTATAGTGAATCACAGGAACTCGATAGGTAGTTCACTCCTCAACAAAGATGGTTGTGAGATGACTATAAGAATCAATAAATGAGTACATAAAGTGTCCAAAGGTGATAGCCCATAGTAAGAAGGAAAAGTCATAAACATGAAGAAATAGCCAGATTAAGAGTCCACAAATCCATCATCCTAGGCTACAAAGACTCCAAGTCTTGTCGGTTAGAAAGGTAGTCGATCTAACTCGACTAGGAACCACTTGTTAGCAACCTGCAAGTTGTGTCATCCAGGGTGCTTAGTAGCTCTGAAGTCAAAAGAAAGATACATTTAGGCTCCTATAACTCTATTCAAATAAAAGAATGTAAAGTAGAACTTACATTAACCAAGGGTATCACGGGGAGGCTTATGGAGTAAAAGGAGGGTAGACAAGTACACTACAAAGCCAAAGCACTGCAAAAAGGACTCATGAGCCTGTTTAGCTCAAGATTTCCTCTAACACCATAAACANTGGTGCTTAGTAGCTCTGAAGTCAAAAGAAAGATACATCTAGGCTCCTATAACTCTATTCAAATAAAAGAATGTAAAGTAGAACTTACATTAGCCAAGGGTATCACGGGGAGGCTTATGGAGTAAAAGAAGGGTAGCAAGTACAATACAAAGCCAAAGCACTGCAAAAAGGACTCATGAGCCTGTTTAGCTCAAGATTTCCTCTAACACCATAAACATGTTATGCAAAACCAACTAGTTATATGGAGCATATACTTGGCCAATCAGGTTGGGAACACTTTATCTTGGTACATGTAATATGAATGAAATTATTCAAGGCATTCTAAGTGTGAAGGCCCTATGAAATGGTTGGGAGATAAATCCATGCAATTTATGATCTTTTTAAATTTGGCTCAAAGGCCATGTAGGAAAATTAAGACATAATATTAAAAAATTCTTTTTAAAATTATATAGTTTTAATCCGAAATTTTTATTAAAGTGAATTTTNCATTCAAGGCATTCTAAGTGTGAAGGCCCTAAGAAATGGTTGGGAGATAAATCCATGCATATTATGATCTTTTTAAAATTTGGCTCAAAGGCCATGTAGGAAAATGAAGACATAATATTAAAAAATTCTTTTTAAAATTATATAGTTTTAATCCGAAATTTTTATTAAAGTGAATTTTTAGGACTAAAATTTCATAGAAAAAATATTTTATCCTAAAGAGCCTATGCATGGTGTTAATTAAGACAAACAACAATCATAAAAATGGTGAAAATGTAGCACGAAGTAATGATATAAACACACTGATTGAATAATAAAAGGCTAAATGTTCCCCAATTAACTATAATCCCTAGAAAGCAAAAATGATGATCGAGTTCCACATAATATGTGTTTGATCCTATAAAGTTCACTTAAAATTAAGGTACGAAGTACAACAAAATAACGATTGGTCCTTTCGAAATGGTTTGTAAGTCAAGTACCTTAGGAACACATGTTTGTAACTTATTTCCAATACACACTTTTCTAAAACCTTAAAAGTACATAAAAAATATATATATAAAACACAACTCAATCTACAAATCAAAGGATAACACAGGTTATTTCATGCAACACAAAATGAACNAAATAATAAAAGGCTAAATGTTCCCCAGTTAACTATAATCCCTAGAAAGCAAAAATGATGATCGAGTTCCACATAATACGTGTTTGATCCTATAAAGTTCACTTAAAATTAAGGTACGAAGTACAACAAAATAACTATTGGTCCTTTCGAAATGGTTTGTAAGTCAAGTACCTTAGGAACACATGTTTGTACCTTATTTCCAATACACACTTTTCTAAAACCTTAAAATTACATAAAAAAATATATATAAAACACAACTCAATCTACAAATCAAAGGATAACACAGGTTATTTCATGCAACACAAAATGAACCATGTCTTGTGGAAGGAGAGCTAAGTAGCACATGTAGAAAGTCTTAATATGACTTATTAGGAACACTCGTCTCTATTGAAGTTCACCCCTTGTAGGAAGATCACCCTAAAAAGGCTAGTGCACTCGTCCAAACTTAGTAAACACACAAAATCAATAAATAAAAAAGACTAACAAACCTGTCAAACAATAGCTGGACATATAAAAAATCTTAGCTACACACTAGCCATATTTCTAAATAAATAGGGTTTTGCCTAACCATACATATAAGTGAATGCCATGTAGTGCAAGGGCTGAGAGCTTTCCTATAAGTTCTTAACAAGGTTACAAAACTGGCACTTTCCCGAGCATCTAAATGAGCTAAAACTCGTTAATATAAGCGAGAGATGTTAACCTAGACATATGCCTGGAACAATCCATAAGATTTTATTGTAATATGATAGTTTACACTGCTTAATTAGATAAAATAAGAAACAATTCTCATTTTTTCTATTAAAATCACGTGTAAATCTAAGGGCAGCTGATGCATAGCCATTAAGGAGCTTACTGATGCAAGCTAGACAAATAGAATCAAAATGGGTGTTTCATTTACACGAAGAGGAACACTTCGTGCATAAAAATGCATAATATGTCAATCAAGAGTATGAAAAACATACTTATAATGATCAAGCTGGTAGCGATGAGATTGTTATAATTTTGACTGAATAGACGGGCCGAAGAATTACCACCTATACAACAGGATGTACAAGCAATTCGTGTACAAATCCCCATGTCTCCAACTTGAAAAGGTTAAAGACTTTCTTGTTCGAAACAACCAAACTTGACTAACAGAGAAAAGCCAGAAGAAGGGTCACCATTCACATGCATGGGTGTACCAACGATCCATGGGTAAGAAACTGAGCCTCATCTCGAACTATAAGTGTCTAGAAGCTAATAAATGTTTAACTTAGTCAAACCCATCTAAAGGTAAATCGCAGACATTGCACCACAACAAAGACAGTGAATTGACTAATTGTATGTAAAAAAGAAAATTCTCAGGTAGTCCTCATGCCAAGACACCATTGAGTAGCACAACAACTTTGAGGTGGTAAGTATGGTCCTAGGCTAAACCAATGAGACCATTACCTATGTCTTAGAGCTTCGATGCCGAGACATGGCACCTTGGCTCTAAGTATAAGGGACATGAGGACCAATGAGGCTACTGCGTTGAACGTAATGTCATGAAATTATGCCAACTAGAGATAGGATGACATTAAAACATCATGAAAATGATCCTTAAAGCTATACTAAAAAGGGCATGACACCTAATTTTTTAAAACAACATCTAGATGACATACCAAATAGATAAAGGTGGCACAAAAGCTCCCAAAAGCAACATAGTGGTGTCAAGGACAAATCAATTTGTCTAACTACTAAGTTCACTCAAGAAATGAAAAAAAGGGATTAAAAACCAAAAATAGATGTTTTTCTAATGGCAACCTAAACCTAGCCTCTAACACAAGGCCTAAGGGGTTTTAAGATAATGAAAATGGCAAAAGGTTTAGAGGAATATCACTCATGTGAAGGTTGGTGTCGTCCTTATATTTCCAAGTGCTTTCGAGATTTCTTTGCTAAAACACAAGATCATTGTCACTTCAAAGAAGGATGTTGGGGTAGAGGAGTATGGAGAGGAGCTCTCACACCAAATGCTTAACGGAGGAAGGAGGAAGAAGAAAGGAGAGTGAAGACTCTCAACTCTATCTTGGATAGCTGGAGGGGTTTAAACCACAAAATATCTGACCTTTGAGGCCATAAAAATCCGCTAGTATTGAAAAGCACTACCTTTAGTGATGAAAATCCATTAAAATAAAAAAGGCTTGAGGATGAGGTGTGGAGAGAAGCTCACACTCTAAAGCCTTAAGGAGAAGACTCACCACTTAAAGTGAGGTAAAAAATCTCGATTTGTACTCTTAAGGGCTAGAAGGGGTGATTGGTTTAAGAAAATGATGACCCTAGAGGTATCCTCTAGCTGCCCCACATCTAGAGCAAAATGTTAGCCAGCCACTGCAGTATCAGGTATGACACTTAGGTTCCACTGAAGTTGTAGATGACGTGTCAACTAATAAGATAGAGTTAATAGATCAAAAACTGACACATGTAAGTAGAGCAGGACGATGCCTAGGCACCGCTGATGTGGCACTGATACCCATCCAATCAGGCACCACCATCCAAAAAAGAAAGTTGACTTTGGTTTGGTGCCTGAACACCATACTTGGTGTCCTAACACAATCACATGATTTCTTTGTTGAAATGGATAAAAAAGTAACTTCTTTCACCTAGCCCCTAGTGCCTAACAAGGTTCTTTGGGCCCCATAAACAAATTTGCTAAATTTGCACATTAGTCGTAAAATATGAGGAAATGAGTCCCATGATGGTTGAACATAGTAGAGGATCAAAAAATGCCAAAAATGATGAAAATAAAAGACCACCAATAAACATGTTACATCAGTAAGACACATTGCTCTTTTTGGTAGTTGGTGGTAATAATAAAAATTTAGGTAGATGTAAAGAGTTATTTATCCCTTGTAAAGGTTAAAAAAGTGAAGACACTCAACATCGGAATAAAAAAGAATAAATCCCTCTCTAATCAAATGGGGTGCAAAGAACAAGCTTAAATTAGTACCTTTGTAGGAATTCAAACCAACATAAGTATAAGACCGATGCTTGATGACTAAAATATCACGAAGGACTTGAAAAAGTCACAATGTGCATACCAACTAAGGCAAGCATAGAGCTTTACTCAGTCAAATAGTGGACTTAAAAATGTCACACTATAAAGCTTAAAACTAGGCAAGTACAAGAAATTAAATGCAGGTCAAAAAAAATATGGAACAATTTTAGAAGAGACAAGCTACGTTGCAAATTTAAATAGATATAAAACCAAACATCAACAAAAAAAATAGACTTGAAAAACCACATTATAATCCATATCAAATGGACATTAAGGCAAATGTTGGTAGGATAGTAGACTTATAAAAGTCACACCATAAGAAAATGAGCTAAGATAAATATAAAACTCTCATCTGTCGGGCTAACTCCATTAAGAAAATAATAATCTCATGTGATCGGCTTAAACTTTTGAGCCTTTCTCAAAAAATAACCAGAAAAGCAGTGTAAATCTCTAGCTCCCAGACTCACTTAAGAAATAACCAAAAAAACAATTGTCGGACTCTAACTCCCAAAATTTGATTAAAGAAACTGATTAAGATAAGATGTTGGGTTTTGATTCTTAAAATTTTGAAAACTTGATTAGAAAAACATATAGAATAATATGTTGGGATCTAACTTTTAAAACTTGATAAAAGAACTAATCATAATAAATCATTGAGCTCAAACTCGAAGAATCATAATGATATCTATCAATAAATCAAAATATGATAGGTATCTCATTCATGTTAATTGATCGACCGATGCGATGTCCTTACAAATAGAAAAAATTGCAACATAGTTATGCAGTTACAAAAACCACCAAGAAATCACAGGCGTGTCTGGTGGAAGGTTTAAAAAAATCATATGGCTAAAGAGAAAAAAAATTGATAGTTATTTAGCTTACAACTATCAATCAAAACAATCTCCTTTTGAAATGACACCTTATGATATAACCAAACATTTATTATAATCAAACATACTTACAGAAAGAGGGTAGCAATCTAAAAAAAGTATACTACTAGGAGATCAAATGGGTGTCTAACTAAATGTTGGTCAGGGTGGCAAACTTCAAAAAGCCATATCATCAAAGAGATTGAAATCAGATAGGAAACTATCTTGTATCTATCAATCAACATAACATCCTAAGAAAAAGTACATTATGATATGGAGAGGCAAGTACTAGGACAAAATTTTCTCAATGCGGTAGGCTTTGGATGGGCCCTATCATAACCACTATGGTGTGAGATAAGTATAAAGCTTTCTTCAGCTAACACAAAATAATGTCGGGTTAAGATTGTAAGATTTTCTAAGAGGAGTGTTGTTGACCTCACTTTTGGTTGAGGTCTAGAAATTTCTTTAGTAGCCTAGGTCTAGCCATAGGATTTTCCTATAGACTAGTTGTAGAAAACTAGAAAGGGTACCCTCACCATTAGAAACTCAAAACTCTTCTCTTTACTCAAGTTGAAGTTTCACATGTTGGTCCTAACCTCTAATATTTAGTAGGTAAGATAATTATGGGGGAAGCTCAAGAAAAGTTCCTAAAGGGCTACTTGGCCTTAGGATTAACCCTGGGTGTTGACTTAGAACTATGGTACACCATATCTTCACAATACATTGGTCTATGACTCATTCAGAACGGTTCTCTACCCAATTGCACTTGAAATGCCCAACTTGGTCTTTTTCCCCTAGGCACCTCCTAATTACTTAATTGCCCATGGGACCCAAATTTTGCTAAAATTCCTAAATTTTGCCAAAATACCAAAAATTGATCAAAAAACAATTCAAACACCTTGAATACATCCAAATTTGCCAAAATTGACAAAAATTTCCAAAAATGGCCAAATTACCAAATACCCCTCAATGACCCAAAAAATCCAAAAATTCTAAAAATTTCTAAAAAATCTCAATAAATCTAAAATATTCCCAATTTCATTTTGTTTAACTACACCATGGTCCAATTTGGTCAATTTGACCATCTTTGACAAANATCCTTTAAATTTTGGGACAGGATATCTCCATCACAAATAAGAGTAGCCCCATGCTTCTATGTTCTGGAACTCGCTAGAGGGTAGTCGTAGTTTTGTTAATTTGAACCTAACTTAAAAAGGATAACACCCTAAATTATGTCAGTCCTATTTGAGGAAGAAAGAGGGGTCTCCCCTATACACAAGTATATGATTCATGTTGAAAAATGATAATAACCTTGATAGGGAATATCAAAATTAGACTAACCAAGAAGTCTCAAAACATCAATCTAATAGGTGACTCTCTCTAAGGATAGCCTTGTTTTTTTACATCCTTGACCTAACTTGAAATGACTAAATAGAGAGAAAACATTAGAATAACCATGTCATCCTTTTATGATGGAATTAGCTTATGAAATACTCTCATCAGAGGAAGTCACAATGTTAAACATAAAAAATCTTGGCCATTGAAGCTAGTATTATAACCCAGTTGGAGTTTTGAGTCTTGGTAACCCAGACTCAACCTAATAGCTCAACAAAAGAGAGCAAGGGGCACATAAATTCCCCTCATGTACTCCTAGAAAGCAAGTGTCTAAGTCACACCACGAAATCTTAGGAGTCAAACTGAGTAAAGAGCAATGTTCATAAAAAATAGCCTGTGACTCTAGCTAATGGTGTTATTCAGTTTTGGTATTCCTGACTCGGCATACCTAACTCAAATTTAGGATGTTAGGTTCCCACTTTTGGCTTAGTTAATGATATAGTCAAAGAAAATGGGTTTGGTGACCCAGTCCCTATTGACATCAGATAAATCCAGAAGAGTTGAGTTTTGGTAACCCAAATCTAGTAAAAATTGACTAAACTGAGATGAGAAGATTCAAGAAACCATTATGTATTTATAAGAGCAAATTAATTCCCCTAAAATCGTCACCAAAAATTAGATTTTTATTCAAAATTTTAAGTTCTGGGGGCTTGAATTAGGTCGATGGAATAAATCAAATCACAACTGAGAGGAGTATATGCCTTCCTTCTATAAATTTGAAAGATTAGATTCATATGATAAAGGGAACATTTGCTACAATGTATGATCATCTTATCTTTTTGATCATCTTAAGAGAGCGATAATGACTCACCAATGAAAGAAAAAACATCATATATATTCAAAAACATTGTTGAGCAATCCGAGTATGCCTACTATAGGGGATATGAACTTGGGTTTTATTAATCAGAAACTAGTTGATATATGCTAAACCGGGTACAAGAGGCATATTCCTCCAGCTCATATCTTTGAGAATGAAATTGTATAATGCACCAGGGATACAAATTTTAGTTTTTTTTTATTTTATACCCAGCTAAATTGGCAATATCGGGGTAGAGGAGAAAAATGTGGCTTTCTCTATAAAATGGTTGTATTCTATTAAGATCAAGCTTTCTGATAACAAGAGATCTCCTTTGGGGATAGTTTAGGGTTTTAATAATCCAGACCCAACCAAGTGGCTAAATTAGTGGCAAGAAAGTTGTATACTTCTCTTTGGTACATTAAAATGTGGGTATATAACTCACGTTGGAAAAATTAAAAACTGGCTCAGCTATAGATGTCAGAATCTATCTCCCCTGACATGTTAATTGAAAGTGAATAGTGAGTTTTGGTAAAGCAAAACCCACTAAAATTAGGCTAAAGTAGAATAAAAAATAAAAAAAGCATGTATCTTCATCCCAAATGTTCAAAAGATTGGATCTATGCTATATAGAAAAAATGTTTTCTATAATGCATTATCATATTATATTTCNTAACAAAACCCACTAAAATTAGGCTAAAGTAGAATAAAAAATAAAAGAAGCATGTATCTTCATCCTAAATGTTCAAAAGATTGGATCTATGCTATATAGAAAAAATGTTTTCTATAATGCATTATCATATTATATTTCATTTGTACTTCCCATAATCAAGGTTCAAATAATAGGGAGAGAAGGTACAACCTCTTCTTCTCTCAAGAAGAAGGGATCCTTGGGTTTTGGTTTATTGGACCCAATCAAATAACTAAATTGAAGATGTCAGGCTCTATCTGCTTAACGTGGCTAGAAAACCAACCAAAAAGAACATGATTTTGTAACTCAGACCTAACTGAAGTCAACCAAATTGGTACAAGGAAATAGTAAAAGAGTACAAAATTTCCTCCCCAAGTAATTTAGAATATTGGTTCCTCGCAACGAAGAGAACCATAGTGCAAGTTTTTCTTATTTCCTTATTATATCCCTAAAGTTGAGGTGAAACATGTGATGAGGAAATGTATAACTTTCTCATCTCTTAAAATATGAGGGATCTATGGGGTTGGCTTACCTGGACCCAGTAAATAGGGAAAAACCATGAATGTCAGGCCTTATCTTCCTGATGAAGCTAGCAGACCAACTGGAAAGAAGAGGATTTTAACTCAGACTCAATTGAAAACAACCAAACCAAAAATTTCCAAGGAAGAACGAGTATTACTCAAATAACTTTATAAGAATGCATCTATGTGACAGTGGATATGTTAGTCATAATGCATGATAATCTTATATTCTCCTATAACAGTAATCATGCCTTAGTGAAATTAAGCTTGGCTAAAGCAAGTGATTTGAGAAAGATGCTTAACGAACAAAGTATAGGAAAACACATAAAAGTATAGAATATCAATAAATTCAAGCTTGGGTAAACAAAGTGTCTTGTTAAGAGATGCTTAACATACACATGATAGGTGAGAATAAAGAATTGCAAAATTATTATCCAAGTAAAGGTTGACTAAATTTCGTGACTTATTAAGGGATGCCTAACCTACACAACATAAGTGAGCACACAAAAGTGTGCAGTATAAGCAAAAACAAGCTTGGTTAAAGAAAGAAAGTAACCTGCAATATAATGTGTGACGTTTAAATTGTATACCAAAACACATAAGTGGAAAATATATATAAAATCACGCTTAAATAATGAAAATAAATTAGTAAGGGATGCCTAATATATATAATATTGACGAACACAAATAAGTAAGCAATATAAGTGAAGTTAAGCTTTTCTAAGAAAACGTGACTCAATAAGGGATGCCTAATATATATAATATAGATGAACACACAAAAGTAAGCAATATAAGTGAAGTCAAGCTTTTCTAAAGAAAGTGACTTACTAAGGGATTCATAACATACACATCATAGGCACATGCACAAAAGTGCCTATTATAAAGAGTCTCTAAATGTTTAAAAAGACAATCCTTTATTTCTCAGAATTAATTATAAATACATCTAAAATGATAAGATTACCAAACACTGGTGCATGATTGTCGGCACTATTTTTCGTGTGGGGTTTGCCCGTAAGAAGCCGTCGGTCATCGGAATTGAAATCCCATTGCCCGCTTTGTAAGGACGTTTTTTTTTTAAATTTTAGTTTTAAAAAAGATGAAGTCAAACTGACCCCACAATTTCATAGTTTAGATGAAAGAGTGCTTTACCTCAAATCCTGTATCTATCCCGAAGGATGAACGTTGAAGCGAGGCTCGATCAAATAAACTAAAGAAACTTATGAAATCCATTTTGGTCTGCGAATCCAATGTATTGGCCGACAAGTTCCCCTATTTAATATAAGGAATTA
Organism: Phalaenopsis hybrid cultivar; assembly: GCA_002079205.1. NCBI lineage: Eukaryota > Viridiplantae > Streptophyta > Magnoliopsida > Asparagales > Orchidaceae > Phalaenopsis > Phalaenopsis hybrid cultivar. The sequence goes on from JXCR01105097.1 coordinate 431,549, forward strand.
AATAGGGTTTATATTATGCTGGGTTCGGGAAAAGCTTCTTATAAGGGCAAGCCCCTATAGTTAATTACATCATAGATAACTGAAGTTACCTAAGAATACTCTCGATAAAAATAAAGAAAAATTACCTTTAAGGAGTTCAAATGGTAGGGCCATTTCAAAGATATCGGACTAAGAAGTGTAAAGGGGGATTGGTTCAAATTTGGAACAATTTATTTTAGAGTCCAAAGGAGAAAATACTAGAGGATGTCACGGATCTGAAAAAGAACTTCGGTGACTTCCCAAGCTATCCTATTATTTGGCTTCAATTTAGGAGAAATCATTTAGATGTTTCATCCT